>WBNQ01019997.1:10902-21571 GCA_013401375.1 Spizella passerina | reverse complement strand
GTCCTGTTTATTGGCTTGGGAAGGGACACTTCAGACTCTGGTGACCTCCCAGGTGGAAAAGAGGGCATTGCCTTCTTGCAGGAGACTTTTATACCCGAGGGGATGGGGGAAGAGGACCAGACCACCAGGGGGAATAGCAGAAGGGTGCATGAGGGAAAGACCATGTGATGGGAGAAGAGAAACAACAATCTACGTGATATAACATATTCAGTACAAATTTCCAATCACCCAGTGCAAAACAACAGCTAAATAAACAATTCAGTGCAATACAACAATCTCTCTTTCAAAATGATGCGATGCAAGAATGCCTTTGACAGCTGCAGCTGAGGCGCTGACTGAGTTTGTGCTTTGCAGGGACAATGTGATGACGGATGTGTACGGAGCCAACCTGTACAACCGCTACCTGCAGCAGAGCTGCCCCAGAGCCCGGCTGCAGGCCAAGGCTGCTGCAGGAACAGCCCCTCAGCTTCCCCAGCACCTCCAGCCTGGCCTCGGCTGGGACACGGAGCTGGCACTTGCAGGCACAGCCCCTGGCCTCGGCTGGGACACGGGGCTGGCCCCCGCAGCCGCTGCCCACTGCAGGTCCGTGCTGGTGTGCACAGGGGTGTACGACCCCCAGAGCGAGGGCGCCGTGCCCAGCAGGGACAGCGTGGCTGAGAACGTGTTCCACGGGCACAGGGATTTCAGCTTCGACCCCGCCTTGGTGGAGCCGGACCACATTGTGCCCGATGTGGATGCTGCTGTGGACCTGGTCTTCCAGCTGGAGAACTTTGCACCTCGTTGAGGTGTGAGGGGATTTCTTAAGGACCACTCAGTGCTGTGCTTTTCTTGCCCAAACACACTGTGCTTTACAGGAGTGCCACAAAGTGCTGCCTTCCAAATTTTTTAACCTCTGAATGAATACAATCTTCTATTAGGTATGGTTATTAGTAGTACATGTAGGTACATGTGTGTGTGATTATATTGAATATCAATAATGCTTTTTATAGTGCTTCTAAATATGTAATTTATGTCTGGAGTTACCCTTCACTGTCTTCCTCTTTGTTATGTTAGTGACTTTAACAGCAATATTTCATAGTAAACTCTTCATATACTGGTACTTAAATCCCTCCACAACATCACCTCCTTTTGTTTGCTGGAAGATTTAGCTTTTAGGTGTTGAGGATCTTGAGGATACCAGATTGTGGTGCTGGGGTCACTCAGTCCATTCTATGTGGGCCGTACAGACCACAACAAGTATTAATGCCTGGAATTCTGCAAGTACTGAATGCTCCCTTCAATCAGAGTGCAGTTCAACCTGTTCCACTTTGGACTTGCTCTCATCTGACCTGCTGCTGCCTTGCCTTGTGCCTGTTCTCCCATGTCTGTGGAGTTTTATTGCTCCTCTGCTGTGTGAAGCCTTAATTGTGTTGGAACTCCATAGTCCAGGAAGGGAAGCAGCAGACCTGGGTGCCCTCTGTGGCCTTTTTGCTCTTTGCCTTTCTATATCCCCTTTCCCTTTCCCTTCCCTTCCCTTCCCTTGCCTTCCCTTCCCTTCCCTTGCCTTCCCTTCCCTTCCCTTGCCTTCCCTTCCCTTCCCTTGCCTTCCCTTCCCTTCCCTTGCCTTCCCTTCCCTTCCCTTGCCTTCCCTTCCCTTCCCTTGCCTTCCCTTCCCTTCCCTTGCCTTCCCTTCCCTTCCCTCTTTCCCCTTTCTCCTCTCCTCCTCTCCTTTTTTGAATTTTGAACCTTAGAAAGCTTTAGCAGTTTTGTTTCCTGTGTATCTGTGAGTTGGGACTTTACACTGAATCAGTGACTACTGCTCAGCCAAAAAGTGCCTCCTAATTTACTTGAAGCCTCATACCACTGTGGTAATTAACTGGCCTTTAGTGTAATATATTTCATCTCATGTCAATGTTATATGTTGTTTGGTCCATGGGTGTTATAGTTGTTAGTTTAAAAAGAAAAAGTAATTTATTTTTTATTATTTTTGTAAAATACTTCTAAAGTATTCGTCCCAAAGATGCCTTTGAAAATATTTTTGTGTTGTTATAACACATAAGCTTGGAAAACATAACCCAATTAATTGTTTTAAACCAAAGTCAACTTACACACAGAGATCAATCCACATTAGGGACTAGTCAGGTTTTTCAGATTGGTGGTTTTTTTCAAATGAGAAATTGTACAGACACAGCCTGGGTGTTCATTCTCCCAGGTTCCTGCAGGGCTCTCAGAATGACCTCCTGGCCAAATCCCTCCCTGCTCCTGAGAGCCCAGGGCTGCTGTGCAGTCAGATTTTGTGGTGTGTTCCCTCTATTTGCCGAGCCCTGCAATCCCCCTGCCCTGCCAGCATTGCTGATTCCTCTCTTGCAATGTTTCCTGAGCAGCTTCCAGTGTCTCACTGCATGCAGTGTGAGGACACTGCCCTGAACAGTTCATTTCCTGCTTCTGCACTGGAAAAGTGTTTACAGCAGCACATTCTTGCCTTTTTATTGGTACAGTGAACAGATATCCACCTGTTCCTTTAGCACTTTCCTGTCATATACAAGGTATTTGCAAAGAACGCTGAATCTGTAAGCTCAGGATGATTTAAAGCCACATTGTTTCAGTACTAAAGCATGTTGCAAAACTCTCTAACTTCACCAGAATTGGTGAAGCAAGGAATAAAAATGTTGGGAGTTGCTGAAGAACAGAAAAGTTTCTGTGTGTTTCTCCTTTTTTTCTCTACAATGTGGACGAACACTTCAAAAGGTTCATGAGGAGAATGTGTATGGACCTCTTAGAGCTCGTCCCCCAGGGAAACATTAACATAAAATGTGTTTTAGAAAAGGAAGACAGTCCCTTTTTCTCTGTCACATCACAAATCTAAAACCCTCCAAGGCTCAGGCTCAGAATGTGGCTCATCCTCCACATTCTCCAGCTCCAATGACTGAGCTCCAGCCTGGTGAGAGGCAGACCCTCAAAAAGCCAAAATGCTGAAAAAACACCGGATGGAAAGAAAAGAAAGGAAATTATTAGAAATAGTGACCTGGATAACACTACACACAGAAGGCAGCTGCCAAAAGAGGTGGAAATCTCCTTCCATCAGTGTAAAGGGGGGAAGCTGGGATTACTGCAGGAATTTCCCAGGAACTCAGTGGTGCCCTGTGTGCTCTGTAACTTGTACAGAAATGGGGACTAACAGATATCACAGCACATCGCACACAGCCTGTGGCAAACTCTTCTGTCTGGACAAGGTGAGTTCTGGGCTGATGAAATAAATCCTGTTTTCAACGTTGACAGAAACAGGCTGCACACAAGTTTCAGCAAAGTGTTTCTGTGAGTAAAACAGATGAGTGCATATTCCAAAGAGCACAGGTGGGTTTACTTTGTGTAAAGATTGCTTTAATTTGTATAATTCAGACCACCTGGCACTCAGCAGGTTTTAACTAAAACTTCTCCCTGCATTGTGTTGGTTTTTATGCCAAGCTCAGAATTCAGTTCTGGCATCATGTTAAATATGCCTTACAGTTTAACAGCCAGCAGGTGATTTATTAATTTATTGCTTGATTTATTGATCTGTTCCTGAAGCCAAAGCAGCACCTGGTGTACAGGTAAGAATCTCAGAATCTGATTTTCTATAGGATTTGGGATTGGTGTCTTGTTTTATGGAATTGTATCTGGGAAAATGCTTTCTGCTAGTTTAACAGCTAATCTTCTGCCCATAGATGTGGAAGAAAAATATTCAGTGAACTTAAACTATAAAAAATACAGGTTTGGTTTTTTTTGGTTGTTTTGTTTTTGGTTTTGTTTTTGTTTTAGGTATGAATTACAAAATATTAAGCGAACTTAAACTGTAAAAAATACAGGTATTTTTTTGCAGGTACAAACTACATAATGAAAGGTCAGGTCACCACAGCCAATGAAACATGGTTGTAGTGTGTGTAGATCTATTGTATCCAAACAATTTCACATTCTTGGAGAATTCCAGGGAAGAATTCCCTGAAATGGGAAATAATTTCTGGGAATCACATGCACTTACAACAAGCTATTAAAAGGGAAAGTTGGGTTTTTTGCCCACACAGATTTAGAAGCTCAGTTTAACGTGAAGATGAGAAAATGCAGGTCAGTCCCTCCCAGGAGCAGGAGATGTTACTCACTGAGTGATGCCTTCACTGTTTCCATTTCTCACCAATTCCCTCCAGCACACCCTGCCAGGGCAGTCACAGTAAAAATGAGTCCTTAGAGAGAATTCAGTGACAAATCCAGCTGTGAGGAGGCAGCTCCAGAGCCTGGCCATTGCGCTGACAACTCCTCCTTCGGCACCTGAGGCTGTTACTGAAGCAGCAGACAATCCACACCAAGAAATTCAATATTTGGCTCCTGTGGATCACCAACTCCCATCTGCTGACGCTCAAATTAAAGAGCCAAGCAAAGAGAAAGGGGTGTTGCTTTGTTTAATTTACAGCACTTCAATCAAGTCCAGGATGTAAACATTCCCCTGGGGAGGTACAGCATTGTTCACGCTTAATTGCAAGCACTGGGAGGGTTATCTGCACTTCTCCAACACTGAGCATTTGGGGTTTCATTCTTCATCTCCCAGACAGCTCTGCTGGAGACTTTGCTAAGTGGAACAATTGGAAGTGCATGCATTGCTGGAGCTGATGGACATTTGAGGGCAAGAGGAAGTTAGTTCAGCACCATTTGTTTAATTAAGAGTACATTAGGTCATATCTTGGTAAAAGTAGACCATACATCATTGTAGGATAGAATACATAATGTCCTAAAATTGATTTTGTTTCTGATCATATACCACAAGGTACATGCATAAAATAACAACAAAAGGTATTAATTGCCAAATGTTTACTTTAATTAAACCTTTTTTAATGATACACAGTACAATGTATCCACTACTTTGCTAAAATTCACAACAAAAGCAGGTTTCATGTTTAAAAATACTTCTCATAATAAATTCATAAATAGATGAAGGTAAAGTATAAAAAATTACTGTATTATGCAAGCTTGCTCCCTTGTCTCCTCAAATTCCAAATCATTTAGTCAGTATTGAGATAAGAAAGTTTAAAAGCAAAACAGTTACTGATGATTAGAAATGTACAGCCTGCATCTCTCGAAGAAACCTTGAAAAGCAACAGATTTGTCCCAGAAAATGCAGAACCATTTTAACACTGTTATCACCCAAACCCCTCAAATAATTTTGGAATGCAGTGAATGAATTCAATATGAATTAGAGATTTTTTCCTTCCCCCCCAGAGGTGTGTGTGAGCCAGACTGGCTGGGATGCTCCCTGCTCTGCACTCGTGGGGATTTCACCTGGCAGATCTCAGCGAGTGAGGCACAGGAGAGGGAAAATCTGCCTGACAGCACAGAGCACATCTGCCTAGCAGAAATCTGAAACAGAAATCTTTAAAAACAGTTACAAAGAACTAAATTCACCTTCTGCTCAGTACCAGCCTGTATCTATTTTCTGTCAAGCAGGACAGGGTCTGGTGTCCCCCACTGGCTTCCCCTGTTTTGGGAATGGTTTTTGTGTCTCACATCATTCCAACACAACTCTGTGGGGAATCCCTGACACTGCAGCACCAAACCCTATCAGCAAAGTTATTCTCCTCATCAATATTATCACTCTCCTAAGAAAGCATTTATTTTGTCAAGTATCAAACTACTTTTCACACTTTATCTATTTTAATATCATTTATAAAGGGAAAAAAATCTTAATTATGCACAGCATTGAACTAGGAAATGAACATGAAAAATGCAGAATAATCAAGATGCTCTGCCTTTCACATTAATGATTTTTTTTCTCTGAAAATTATTTCCCTTTAGTGCAAAACCACTTCCACACAAGATTTGTGCTTTATTTGCAAAGGTACCGAGATGCTTTTGAAGACATTGGGAGGCCTCTGCCTGCAGCTTTCTGGCTGTGTGAATTCAGTTCCTTTAAAGGCCAGGACCTTTTCAGCTCCTGGCTCACTTTTAAAAAATGTCTTCAAGTTTTCAGGACAAGTTTGCATGCCATGTCCAAAGGACAATCTCCCAAACTCTGTTTTCACAGATGACAGCCCAGGCACCCAAAAGGAGCAAAAGTTCCAATTTTGGTGAAGTTCTTGGAAATTTATCAGTATTACCTAACAGGAGAGCTATTAATGGTTTTAGCTGGGCTTCATTTGAATATTTGCCCCTGAAAAACCTGCTTGCCAGTACAGTAAGAAAATCATCAGGACTTCTCCTCTGTTCTTCAGTATTCTCATTTTACTCAAATTTTGTTTTGCAAAGAAAACATTAGCAGGTTTCTGAGCTGACATTTGGTTTTATATTGATGTAATTATAAATATTTGTACATGTTCCATCCATGATGATGGACTGGATGAGAAACTGGAGATAAAATTAGCTTAAAATCAATACAAAGGGTAACAAAGGCTCCTGGGAACCACATTCTGCTGATGATTTCATTTCAGTATCTGCCTCTGCATTCCACTCCCAAGTGCTACAAGGCAGAGATCAATGTCCCCTCCTGTGCTTCTGTAATATTTTTGCACACTTTGGTCCTGCCAAAAAGAAAAGATAAATACTAATGCAAATACATGATCAGCCAAGGGGATCTGCTTAAAAGCAATTACTGCACCATAGCCTTGTTAATGTTCAACTGGCAGTAAACAGATTTCCTGGCAAATGTTGGTGCTGTGAACTCTGAGCAAGCACTGCTGAATTATTCACTCGATGTACATCAGTGCCCATTTATACCCTCAGAGGTGAAACTCAGCTTTTTACCCATAAATCACGGGTTTATTGCTCCTCACTCTCTCCACCCAGGTAGGCTTTTGGTTTCAATAGGATTAATGGAGTTAAACCAACCTAATTCCTGAATTCCACGGCTGGGTGAGAGTCGTAGGTTTGATAAAACCTTCAGCACAGCACTGAAAATCTCCACATTTTCTGCTTATTTCTGGTCAAGGAGCTCCCAGCCTGGTGGGCAGTGAACAAAGGAAGGGTTTGGTAATGAAAATAAACTTTAACTACTGACAGCCCAAGCACCACCAGCTGCTAATCTAAAAAATAAACCAGGTCGTTGGGTTTCTTCTGAAAAAAAAATTAAAAATAAACCAAGTCTTCTTTCTTTAAAAATTAAAAATAAACTAAGTCTTCTTCTATTTCTTTTGTTAGGAGGGCATGCAAACTTGTACTCCACTTGTTACAAGACAGAAGAGCCAACAGTTAAAAGACAAAGCTGATTTAAAGCCATGGTTTTAGTTTTCTGCAGGAAACTGAAAACAAATTAGAATTGGTGTCTTCATTTAAAGTACAGCAAAACAAATCTCTGCTGCTGTATTGCACATTTCCTGACTGAATCAGACTGACCTGCAGGCAGAGCCTCACCCTTCAAGCCTAGTTTAAGAGATAAATCCAGGCAAATTGTAATGAAAATTGTAGTGCCTGGTCTAATTCTACTTATTCACTAAACAAACCTCAAAAAGAAGAAAATGGATCAATAATTCCTCAGTTCTTCATCTACTGTAAAAACACAATCACTCACTGGCTGCACTGGAAGCAGGATTTATGTTCATTTTGCTTCTTGTTCCAGTTTTAAGATGAGTTGCTATGTAAACTATGGATTTCAGTCTGAGAAGTAGCAATACTGCTCTCAAATGCAAGTGGGTTTTCCTCAGCAGTGAATAATTTGGCACTGATGCTGCAGAAGTGGGGCTGAGCTCATCTGGGGGTCCCTGCTCCAGCAGAACTGCAGGCCCACGACCTGCAGGCACAAACTGCAATGGGTCATGACAGAAAACCAAATGTCTGCAAATATTCTGTGCCTGAAGGGCCTCACAGCAGCAAAAGCAGCCACCAGCACTCTGTTTGAGCTTGGACTGACTTCACAGTTTCTGCTGAGAGCAGAACATAGGGAATTCGCCAACAGCTCCAGGGTTTGGAAAATTCCCATTCCCAATTTCAAATTCCCAACTGCCTAACTGGGCATTTATTGCCTACTGTCTTTGGAAGCAGGAATATCCTGGAAAACCATCCAAAAGCACTACCAAGTACTGCAGCTCAGCCTGCCCTTCTGCAGAAAATACCAGAATTGTGAAAACTGTACTAGTTGAAAAATTTAAGGCCTTTTCATTCTCACAGCTATAAAATTTAAAAACTAACCCCTTAGATAGAAGCAAACAGGCTACAAAGCACACATTACTCCTCAGTTATCTACCTCACAGCTTAAAAAATCAGAAAGAGATTGGTTCAGTATTTGCTACAGGAAGATGAATAGGATTAAAATTGGTATCCATTAGCCCTTTCCTAAATCTTCCTAATTTTCATGACACTGGATATGTTGGATGACTGAACTGGTGCAGCCCTCATAGCAAAACAATTCAAGTCCTTTTTGACCTGGAATTTTCAAAGAGACATTCCCTTCAAATGGTGCTTCTTGAAAATGACTCCTTCCAATTATCAGGATTGCAAAATTTCTTTGCCATACCTGAACACCTCTGCAGAGTTTAAAAACATTGCTGCTCCTGCTCTCTTTCCAAATCCACTTCTGTAAGGTGCCTGAGAGTGAAACTGCAGAGGAATCCATCAGTACCTCAGCTACATCTACAAGGGATTCTACAGAGCTGCATCTGAAAGAACAGCATTATGAAATTTAGTTTATTTTATGTAGACTTTTGATCCACTATGAAAGATTTTTCCTGCTGAGTGTTCTAGAGAAATGAAAAGCAAGCAGTAACTTGTGATAGGGAGAGGGGAACATTTGGGTACAAAGCTGAGAGGGAATCACTCAAAAAGACACTGATCTCTCTGCACTCATGCAGTTCTCAGCTATTCTGAGGTCTTCTTTCCCATTATATGCCCATGCAGTATTTAAAGAGATGGTTTAAAAAACAAAACCAATAAAAAAATCAAATCTACTTATGCCACTGATGCACTCAGGCGATGTAACACCAAATGCCTGACAGAATGAACCCTGTGTTTGACCATCAGGCACGTGGCAGGAGATCTTGGCTACAGCCAGGTCAGGGTTTCTCCAGCTCCTGTTTCCATGGTGCAGGGCTTGAGCTGTGGAATGAAATGATGAGACCTGAGGGCAAAATCTCAGTGATGCTTCCACCTGGAAAGAGGAGCTACCACTGTGCAAACAACAGGCAAATGAAATGCATCTTCCCTGTCCTCAAGGCTGCTTTAAATCACCCCCCTGCTCCAGTGACAGTGCTCAGGCTGGTTTTTGCTTTTTGTTAAAACGTCAAATGACAACAAAACCTGAGAGAAGCTATCCCCCCTGGGCCTGCTCCAACAGCAGCTAGCAATCCATAGACTGCTATTTGGTCCTGAAATCAAAATATTGGCTGTTCTGGCCCTTAAAATACCTTTATCACAGACACTGACACTGCCTGGTCACTGCTGGAGTGCTGAGCATTTGCAGAGATACTGTCAAGATTGCCTGCTCCAAAAGTGACCTCCTCTGCCACAGTCCCATGCTAAATGCTCAGACTTTTGGGTTTGCATCAGTCTCTTCCCCAGCCAAATGTGTTCCCACCCCAAAACACCAAGTTCAAAGTCATTTCCTCCATTTTTGTAACTCGTATGAAGGTTACAGAAAATAAAACCGTGGGGACAAATGTTGAGTAGGTTTTTCAGAGGGTTTGACTTTTAGGACCACCTCTCCAAAGTCCCTTTTTAAAAATAAGACACTAAAGCAAACAGGATTGTGTCTAACTTCTACAAAATTGCTGGTTTCACAGGAGGAGGAGGAGGAGAATATGGCTACCATGCTACTCAGCATTAGGGTGAAGCACCATCTAAACTCCAGTAAAGTTAGGGATATCAGCTAGCTCTTATCAGCAACCACACCCCCAGCCTTCCACAACGTCTTTGCTGTCAAGCTTGATGCTGTCAGTGTTCTTCTCACTGAACATGGGCCCTCCATGCCTCATCATCAGCTCGGTGGCCATCTTCACAAAGGCCTCCTCCACGTTGCTGGAGTCCTTTGCTGAGGTCTCTATGGCACAGATGATGTTGTCATAGCGTTCAGCCAGGCTCTGGGCTTCTTCCAGCTGAACCTCTCTAAGGTCACTTAGGTCAGACTTGTTTCCTGGAGGGAAAGGGAACAACACAGGGATTTGTATCTGCTTGTTTGTGCCACAGGAAGGGCTTGGCAGGAGGGGCTTGGTTGCCCGAGGAAGATGAAGAATTTCCATTCTGTAGATTTTCAAATTGTGACTGAAAAGGCCCTGACCAGCCTGACTCAGTGAGCAGGAGCCTGGACTGGATAACCTCCCCAGCCCTTTCCAACCTGTATTCCTCTGTTACCCATAAAGAACAGGAAAAGTAACCAAAGAGTGGTGCCTGTAGACCCTAACAGAAGGGAACAGGCTAGAAATTGAAGTTAAAACCATTCTGTGAAAACAGCAGCTGTCTGCTGATTCCTAGGGAAATCCAGAATGGTTCTGTTCTTGTATTAGCAGCTCTACAGGCCCCAAGAGCCACATCTGAGTCCAAAACTCAGCCCAAAACTTTCTGGGCTGGAAAGCAGAACTTCTAGCAAAGAACTGACAAACTGATTGCCCCAAAGTCCTTCCAAAATTCCCTGTCTGTTCAAGTGGGTGTGTGCTCCAACTCACCAAAACACATCAGCTTGCTAGGATGGGGGAAGGGAAGGGAAGGGAAGGGAAGGGAAGGGAAGGGAAGGGAAGGGAAGGGA
>WBNQ01019996.1:0-41080 GCA_013401375.1 Spizella passerina | reverse complement strand
AACAGCTCCAACCCACTCAGAGCTCATGGCATTCTGATGTATTTTAGTGAACCACCTGAGCAGAGATACCAGGAGCAATACCTCACATCTAAAATGCCTTTTTTACAGAAAATTATGCTCTCTAATACATTTTGCTGACAGTGCTCATGACACTTGTGATCTCAGTGGTGACAGAGGCCGCAGAATGATGCCATGATGGAGAAGATTTGGTATCACACCCATTATTTGATATAAGAAGAAAATTCTTGGCTGTGAGGGCAGTGAGGCTCTGGCACAGAAAAGCTGTGGTTGCCCCATCCCTGCAAGTGTCCAAGGCCAGGTTGGACAGGGCTTGGAGCACCCTGGGGTAGTGGAAGGTGGTNAAAAAATCTCTCTCTCTTTTAAATCTCCAGCCCAGAGGCAGTTTTTAATATTTCTGGCTTAAAAGAGTCTTCAGACTCAATGAAACAATAGTCTGCACCTTCTTCTCAGCAGCAGACATTAAAAAAAAAAGCCCCAATCAGACATTTACCCACCAGTGCTGCAGACTTTACACAAAACAAACCTGTGCTGAGCTGGCTTGTTGTAACAGACTTGAGGGAGATCACAGACCCATCAGCCCTGTCAGACAGGCAATTCCCAGGCAATCAGAGACCACTGTGTCCACACAGACTTAAATAATCATTAACAAGATGTGACCTTGGAAGTCCACACTGCACTAATTAATGGGGCATGCAGAAGAGAAATATTAATTTTAATGACAAAGCAGGAGATGGTGACACCTATTTCACACCTGTTCAACTCAGAGCAACTTGGAAAGAACACAATTCATAGCAGCTTATGGTAAAGGAATGGATCTGTGGGAGTACACAGTGCAAGAATGTAAAAATTGCATTGTCTGTTACACCAGAAGCCTCCCACCATAAAAAACCTACATTATTGGATTGTTATTATCTACCTGCCAAGGAGGAAAGCAATCCCTACTTCACCCTGCAGTCTGGAAGGCTGAGGCCCAGGCTGAACACTGAACTTCTTTTAGGATCATAAAACCAGAGATCACTTAGGTTGGTTGGAAAAAACCATTGAGCACAACCATAAACCTAACACTGCCAAATCCACCACTAAACCACGTCCATAACATATTTTTTGATAATGGCTGCTGTGAAATATTAGGCAAAACACAGTTTTACAGTTTGCTTTAAGCACCATCTCTGCTGCAGGTGGAGCAATGATATATTTTATATAACATTACAAGGTAATAAAAACATTGCTGGGCAAGCCAAGAATTTTTATTCAAAAATTTAACCAGCAACCTTTTAAACAGCTGATGTTTGCTTTTTGAGGCACCAGCTTAATTTTCTGCCCCACCTTCAGCTCTTGTGAAGGCTTAGCTTTGTCTGCCCACCTTTCCTCCTAATCAAAAGGAGTATGTTCATGAAGGCTTAATTTGAGAGCTTTTGCAAGCAGAAATTAAGACAGAACATTGAAAAAAAGGTTCAAAGAGGAGGAATCAAACAATTTTCCTGATGTATGTCAGCAGAGAAGAGTTAAATGAGTGTACTCTCTGTTTTTCTTTTGTTTTAAGAAAGCAAATCTGCCTAATTACAATTACCTGGATATTTGCCTAAACTTCATCTGTCATGAAGGAAACCTAATATGAGACTCAGCCTCCACTGTTTTTCTCATGTGGCTGTGAGACTCTGTGCCCTTGGCAATGTATCCCCCTCGAAATGAAAGGCTCCAGGAGATTTGTAGCTGTCAGGTCTGAAGCTTGTCTTTATCTGCTTTATCTTGACAGCCTGGAAATCAAAGGGCTGCATGTTCAGCACAACATGGCAAAGGAAAGATTGCTGTCTTTAGTTACTTTTGAGCGTACACAAAATGAGCACATGTGGCAAAACAAGGAGTGGGAGGATTTTTTGACTCTTCTACGGACATCAAAAGACTCCTTTAAGTATCACACACGTTGATCTCAGGTTCATTTGTTATGGAAGGAATCAGAACCAAGAGTTTGCTCTAAGTTAGACATGGTATTCCTTCCTCAGTGGCCTGCAGCTCAAACACAGCTCAGGCTCTGAATGANGAAGAAAATTCTTGGCTGTGAGGGCAGTGAGGCTCTGGCACAGAAAAGCTGTGGTTGCCCCATCCCTGCAAGTGTCCAAGGCCAGCTTGAAGCAACCTGGGATAGTGGAAGATGTCCCTGGCCATGGCAGGGGGTGAAACTGGGTAATATTTAAAGCCCCTTCCAACCCAAACCATTCCATGATTTGTGAGTTTTAGTTTCTGTGCAGCCCCTTGGTTTCAGGCATTAACAGTCCAGCTGTGGAGGATGTTGTGATAACTCCTCATAACCACAGAAAATGAGGCTGAGCAGAGACCTTGAAAAGGCATCCTGTGCCCTGGGGTAGGATCAGCATCCCCTGGGCCACAGCTGCTTCAGCCAGATGGCTCCTGTGAACCTCCCCAAGCACTTCACTCCTGCCCTCAACTGTCCTGCTCACATGATCTTGGCTAATGCTTAAAGCAATCTCCCCTGCTGCATTTCAGGCCATTACCCCTTGTGCTGTCCCAGGTGGACATGGGGAATGATTTATTATGCAAATTTTTGCAACAATTTTTTTAAGGGATTTGAAGGCTGCTTTTATCCCACCCTTTGGCCTTGCCTCCCCAAAAGTCACGTGTGAAAGATAAAAGGCAATTAATGAACAAAGGTTTAATTAGTTCCACGCAGCAATGCTAAAGCTATAGCCTAAAAATAAAATACTTGGAAAGAACATCAGTAAACCATATTACTCAGGAGGACAGAAGGAGTAACTGCATGCCAGAGTGTTTGTGTAACAGAGGAGAAGGAACATTGCAAAAGGTCAAATGAACATTATCACTGAGGAAAAAGGGCTGTATTGCCTCTTTTTAAAAAATTAAGTTTCTTAAGGTTGATGGAAAGAACAGAGATAAATATAATTTAAAATGTTAGACCCATGTAACTCCCACTGAGCTGAACTGGAGCTTTGCCTGCTTGAAGGCTGCAGGAAGGATGCTTTTGTACTTAAGGACCAGAGCAAAACTCAGGAGACTCTAGATCAAAACCCAGGTTTAATTCTTAGCTTTCCCTGGGATTCCCTTTGTGATTTGGGGAAATTTCCTCTAGCTAAAACAAGCAGTAGCCCGCTTAGATCCCCCTGAACTCTTCTCATTTTGCTTTTGTAGATGGCAAACTGTTTAGGGTGGTAGTGAAGCTGTGCCAAACACAGTGGGACTCCAGCACAAACTTCTGACCATGACTGTACCTCAAAACACAGCACCAGGCTGCAAAACATGGAAACATCCCATCACAAAATATGTCAAATGTAATTCCAGCTGACTGACTGTGCCTGCTGCTGATGCTGGATCATGCTGATCCTCACTTGTTTATAATTCAGCACTGTCAAAGTAACAAATCTCTGATCCAAAAGTCCAGACTATTAGAGTGCCAATCTCATTGGTTTTGCTTCCTGATGGTTATTTTAATAAGGGACACATGAAGAAGCAATGTAGTGCTGCCCTATGAAAAACATTAAATAACTGTTGAGGTTATGAGCAATCTCAGGTTCTTTACTGCTCTCCTCCACATGTCCCCAAGAGGAGGGAAGTGCATGAAGCAAGGAAACATCATTTTTTTGCAGATAATAGATAATAAAGGCTTGGAGAATGCCTATGTACTGTGCCTAAGCTTAAACAGCTCTGCAGAGCTCTGGAGGTGTAGTTGAAGGAGTTGCTAGAAATAAAAAAAAGCATCCATATGCCACAACAGGGTGATGATTTCAGGCCAGAATCCAGGGGGTTATTTTTTAGAAAATGAAGCCACTGCTGTCCCACTGACAGCAGCATGCACCCTGCTAGAAAATAACCAGATATGGATTTGCTGTTGGTGGCTGGATGTCTTGGCAGGCTGTGATTTCAAAGTAACATTTATGGTACTAGCACTGCTCCCCTGTATTCTGAGGAGAAACTGGATTACCACATTCAAAGTTACAAGGTTTCTTTTTAGTTTTTTGTTGCATTATCCTCTTTTTTTCCCCTTTCACATTGGAGACAAGCTATAACTGATTTTTCTACATACAAGCAGGACAAGATTTAGGTCCTACCTTATCAAACTTTACATGGAGATCTCCACCTCCTATTGCCAGCTAATCATTTATACCAAGAATTTACATCTATTCCTCCCTGTGCTCCCCTTCACAGGCCTGTGGAGGTTTTGCCTGTTGCTGCTCATTCACTCACTCCCCCTCAGAAACCACTGGTCAAAATCCACCTATTTTATCTGGAAGAAATAAAACAAACACCTGCCACGTGATGTGGCAGAACCCCTGGCAGCAGAAGCAGCAGGTTGGTTCTGCAGCAAAGCTGCTTTTTGCCTTCCTGTGCACCAATCCAACCTGAGCCGCCGGGCTGTGCATCCTCCTGTCGGGTTGAGCTGCAGTTCAATTTACTTTGGCTGCCTTCCAGAAAGAATCTGAGCCTGGAAGATGCTCTTGGATCCTTCAGGGGGGGAAGAAAGAGCATTCAGATCCCTGGAAGTCACAGTGAGGGCGCTCTGAGGACCAAGTCCATGCTAAAGATGCTGCATCTGCTCCCCATACACAAAAACCCCCTGAGAGGGACTCTGCTCCAGCCAGGGGCTCACCCTGACCTTCCAAGGGAAGGAAAACAACATCTCAGGCTCAGAGCATCCCCTCTGACTGAGGAACTGAGCCACTGTAAAATTAAAGCTACGCCCTGCCCACAGGACAGGGGGAACTTGGAGATTTCTGGATTGCAGGAAGAAATCTGGTCTCCAAATAAAATACAGCAAGGTTTCCCCAAAGTGCTTAACTAAAGGGTATCCATGCCACACTTTTGTTTTTCATCCTTTCTTGACCTTTGATTTAATTTAAGTACTCAAGCAATTTTAGCTGTGTTTTCTTCTCAGCTTCTCCCACTTCAGGCCACACACACAAAGATCATTCTGTGACTTGACACCCCTCCTTTCTTAAAAACTTCTGGTGAGGAGGGAAAAAAAAGAGGATGTTATTTTAAACAGCCTCAAACTAGAGGTTTTATGTCCATTAGGGTTCTTATTTATTCATTTCAATTCATGCCTTTTTTACATTGAAAATTATAGTTTTTAGAGATTCCTGTAAATGCCTAGGTATGTAAATGGCCTTTCTCCAAAATGTGCTTCTAGATCACTAAAAATAATTCACTTTTGCTTATATTTTCTCTGTGTGGAATTCAAGGTAACAATGTGAACGCTTTACTGATCTGTGTTCTTTCATTTTTAGTCTACCTAAAAGTGTAATTATTGCTGATAAAATGGCAGGAGAGACAATGCTCTCCTCTTCACACACCAGATCCAGCAACAAGAGGGCTCCTCACCCAACCCTATCCATGGCCCTCAGCAGAGACATAGCTTCTGCATGCAAGGGACACACACAAGCAGTGTCCCCAGCACTCTGGCTGTGAATGACAGGCTAAGTTTGCCATCTAACCCATCCCAGGTTTGTGATGGCTCACTCACAGCATCCACATCCACGTGAATCTGTCTTTCTACACTGCTGTAGCTCTCTCTAAATGCACTGAATTAGTGATTCCAGAGGACTTTTTCTTTTGTTGTGACATTATTGCTTACTAAAATAAAATTTCTGCTTTGGGGACTCATCCTGCCATATTATTTCATGTTTTCATGCAATGCCTGATCCCCTCTCCAGCCACCACTGATGCAATTCCTTTGCAGAGCCGTAAGAGGAGAAGGGATGGGCTCACTTGTCACTGAAAAGTCATTTTCCATCCTTGGTGACCTCTGTTTCCTCAGCCATATGTATAAAGTACCCAGATCTCAGGCTCTACCTGCAAGCTCCTTGAAAATGGAACCACTGCAATGATACTCCCAAAGCAAACTTTACTTTGGTTTGGCACGAGGTACAAGGCAATTCAGCAGCTGGCTCTCTCTGAAAGTTCTCCTTTCCTTGTTATTTCCTTCCAAGAATATTTTTTAAAAAAAGAAAAAAAAGAACATTCTCCACTTTCAAATTGCTGTTCACTCCCCAAAGTGAACAGTCCTTATAGCAAATGTATTTCCAGTGAACACAGTTCACAAAACATCAGCAAATTAAACATGATCAAGATGGCAGCATCTCTCTTGAAGGGTTATATCATGACATAATAAGTAATATCTCAGAACACAAACTTTCTTCTGGCACTATTTCTATCTTAAACCCTTCTGAAGGGTACATGCAAGACTTCTAATTTAATTGTTGTCCTCTGAGCTAGAAACTGAAACAAAGCTAAACAGGTCTGTGACCAAACCTTTATCACCTAAACAATTAAATTTCACTTATTACAGGATTTAAAACAAATTTCTGTACACTTACAGAGATACTGGAATTATGTTGGGTTTTTGCCACAAAACCTTTTCTGTGCTGGTAATACAAGGAAAAAAAGCTTCCTAACAACAGCACATGCAACAAGTTGAAAACTGTGACTTATTTTCCAATAAATAAGGGCATGCAAATTACAAGAGATGTGCCAAAAGCTTTCTCAGGATGCAATGACATCTCTGGGCAGTAGCAGCAGCCTTTGAATTTTCACTTCAACTGCTGCTTAGAAAGGCCACTGTCAGGGAGGAAACACCTACTGTGCGCCTTCCCCTGCCTTCTGATCCCTTATTAGTTAACCCTGAAGTGCATATGTACACAGCCCTAATCCCCAGGCGGGGCTCTGGGCCGGGGGAAATCTGGAATTAATTGCGGGGTATTTTGGTTCCTAATGCAGCTGTTGGGAGTGTTTGGCTTGGCAGGGGAACAGAAAAGGCACTGCATACCAATTTCGTGAGCCACCGTAAAAGCTGCGTGGAGGCCGTCGTCTTCAATCACCGCGCAGCTGCGCTCGGGGGAGCAGATGGTCCCAACGTCTGCCATTCCCAGGGTATCACAGGAATGATGCCCACATAAATCCTGCCCAGGAAGGGGAAAGGAAAAATCAAAAAAAAAAGAAAAAAATTCGTTACAATGAATTTTTACACCCAGCGGTAACAACCACTTAAAGGCGCCTTTGCCAATGGCAGGTCCTGGATGAAAATATCAGTGTAAGTTACAGCTAAAGATGTTAAAAGCACAGCAAGGCAATCCCTGGTAAGGTCAGTGGGAGTATTTCCATGGACTTTAACAGGTTTTGAATACATGCTGCAGCTAATTATTGTTAGGTAAATTTATATTTGTATTAGCGAAATTTGTATTTCTGCGATGCTCACACTTGCATTGAGGTAGGTGCTGAAAATACTCTGTGGAAGCATTTCCTCATTGACAATAAAACTAGAAATTTCTTTTTATTTACAGAGGGTAAATCAAGACTCAGAGAAGGCTTCAGCTTCCTGATCAGTCCTTGAACCAGAGATCACCTTGCTTTTCTGAAACCAATCCTATATTCTCATTTAACAGAAATGAGATTGCTACATGTGAAACCTCATTCCACATCTGTCAAGCAGTACAATTACTAGTGTCTTACCCAATAATATACCAAGTATTAAGCAATTCTCAGAGATTGCTGAGAGTCAGAGAAAGTGCAAAATCCCAACCACTTAATGACTCCTCCCACATGTAGATATTGGATGTCTCCAAAAACCACGCAGGTAGCATCAGGTTTTGTCTTTCAACTTTGGTCACCCATTGTATTTTTATCACCAGCAGCAATTCCTCCATGCTTCTGTTGAAGCAGAGGGAAGAATATTAGTGTGCATGTGCATATATACACATTTTTAGATGAGAAGGAGAAGTAGGGGCCATGCTATTTGGAACACTTCATTTCATTGTGGTTGAATGAAATTGTCATTTTCAAGACATGACAAATATTATCACCAAAATGATCAAAGAGCACTTTTTTCCCTTCATTTTCAAGATTCTATTCTTCCCTTCAGATCTCTTTCTACAAGGACATCCTTTTATGAAGCCTTTCATAATTAATCCACCTGAATAACAGACACCTTATAGGAGGCTTCAGAGCAGCAGTGTTCACTGGTTATGACAGGTTAGGCAAACCTGGAAAAGCACAGGATTCAAACCCCATTGAAGTCAAAGAAAACCACACCTAGTGCACAGATACTGTGACAGAGCATCTCTCTACAAACACACACACACAAAAAAAAAGAAAAAAGGCGGGTTTTTTTTTCCCAACAAAGAAAATTTTCAAGCTAAAAATACAAAGTAGTATTACATATATGGAGGAGAAATTTCAGGCTCAGTTTTGGCTTCCAGGAAACTATCAGTGGGACAAGAGCTCGATGTTTAGGTTGGACACTTAGGAAAAACTTCTTCACAGAGAGGGTGATTAGATATTGGAAGGGGCTGCCCAGAGAGGTGGCAGAGTCCCATCCCTGGAGGTGTTTAAGGAAAGGCTGGATGTGTCACTCAGTGCCATGGTCTAGCCCAAGGCTGGACTCAATGATCTCAGAGGTCATTTCCAACAATGATCCTGTCATTCTGTGATGGAGCAATGGGACCTGAATCCACACAAGCAGCTGAACTGAAATTCTTACACAAGTACCAAAAAGCACATAAATCAGACAAAGCAGCTTACTGGAGGAGGGCTAGACAGGTTGGGAGTGCCAAAATAGTATAAACTGTATTAATTCAGGCTTTGTCTCTGCATGCAGATTCTATGTCACTCAGTCTTTTCTGGTATTTGGGTGTCATTATTACACAGGCACTGACATCAGTGCTGCTCCCAGCGTGGCACAATGCTATCAGCATCCAGATGCCTCATGGCACTCAGGATTTACTCCCATCTGCACACAAGAACCAGCTACACTGGGAATTTACACCAGTAGCACAGCCAGACTTCACAATGATTCACCAGGTTTGATGACTCAAATGTAACTAAAAAAATATAAATTTTTCTAAGAAGGCAATCTTACAAACTTCCACAGAGCTAATTCTGATGGGATGTGGGGAACATAGAACATTAGGGCAGAGATGTTAGCATAATCTCACCTCAGCATTTCAAAATCTGTGCTCAGGATTGCATTACAGTGTCTTCCATAGATACCAGGGCTGGTTCTAGAAAATCCTACAGTAGGAAAGACATGATTCTGCAAATATGCCAATCACCCAGCTCCTCCAACTCGCCATGGACAGCTGGCAAACAGATGAGGCGGGACCAGCCACCCCCAGAAAGGAGAGGGGTGCCCACACTGGAGTCACAGAGTGGTGAGCCCTGCTCCCTCAGCAGCCCCCTGGCCACCTCCCTCTGGCCCTCAGCAGCCGTGTGGGAGTCCTGCAGCCACCCCAAATCCCAGCTGGGAACCAGCAGAGGGGCTTGTAAAGGATTCTGGAAACAAGGACAGGAAATATTTTCTGGCATCAGCTCCTTTGTCAGAAGCTGTTATGGAGATATCTGTGGGTTGCCCATCTGCTGCTAGAGCAGGGCATGCCATGGCTGTGCTTTGGGCAGAGCATGGATTGAGCATCCTGGTTTTCCCTGCCAATTCCAGCCCTCAGTGGCAGCCTGAGGATGCTCATATGCAGCTAAGGCTGACAGTATCAATTATCATTTAGGTAAATTACTGAGGGCTCCTCTATGTTGTCATTAGCTCATTCACTTTCCTTCTCCTGCCTCTGCATAATCTGAACTGGAATATATTTCTGTTCCTAGAACTGCAGCCTATCAAGTGGCATCTCTGAGACAAATATTCTGAAAAGTTTGCTTTTGGGTCAATTCACCAATACCAGCTTCCAAACAGCTTGACTGCAAGTGGTGTTACTGAAAATCATGCCTGCTTAGCCATCAAACACCGGCTATGGATTATTCACTACCAGAATCAATAGCTATATCTGTTTTTTCCTTTCCTGGGCAGTCCTGGAAAGCAGTCTATTATTTTCATAAAGTAAACTTTCTGGGAGTACAGTAGAAGGTTTTATTTCCCTGGAAACTATTTTAACTTTTTGTTAAAAACAGGCTTCAATGTAACGATGTAATCTTAAAAAATCTGTGTGGGTAGCCTCAACTTTTCATACTCCAGCTAAAGCACGAGGAAGGAGGGGACTCATGATCCATAAAAATCAGTTTCCAATGATTATTTCACTCTGTTTTTTTTTGCTTCTACTAGAAAGTTAATCAGCTACTCAGATCTGGATGCTCAATTGCCTTGAAACAGTGGCAGAAGAGTTAAAGAATGTTTTTTGCTATTTCTAAAGAAGGAAAGCAGCATGGCACTTGATCTGCTTTACAGTAGTTTCAAAACAGAAGAATGACAAGGAAATGCACTTGCTATGCAAGAGGCAAGAGATGCTAAGCTTTGGCAAAGGAATGGCTTAGTAAAACTAAGCTGTACATCACAAGTCTGGTAGTTAATTAGACAGCTCATTAGAGGCCAAGTTTTCTTGGCATCCCAAATCCATCAGGAGCAGCTGGCTGGCTGCCACGTGTACATGGCCTTGTTGTGAAGGGAGGTAACTGTCACCCTGTCCTGGCTGGAGCAGGGAGTTCATTTCACCTGAAATGTTTTCTACAGTAGGTTTCAAAACAAGAATAAACTGTTTCGTGACACCTGGGATTAAGCCAGAGCCTGCTGACCAGATCCAAAACACGATGTGAGCACTAACATGGACACTTTGATGGGATTTAAGGGCAGAAGAACATGTCCTCAGGTCTTTGGAGTTATCTACCCCTCACAGGGCTTGCAGTTTGGGATCCTGTGGGCCCCAAAGTGCCACAGTTCCACGGGCTGGAACAGCTGGACACTTTGCTTACTGGGGTTCAGATGTTTCACTCACATGTTTCAGATGTTTCCCCACCTTAGGCCCTGAGGGAAGCGGAGCCCACAGAGCTTCTCAGATGAGAATGAGAAGAACCCACAGGATGAGGCTTTGTGCAGGCCAAGCTGCACATCACCTTCTTGTAAAGCACAGCTAAAACCCTCACGGTTCTGCTCACTGGTCCTTTTGCAGCAGCTCATCAGCTCAAGCCTTTTCCCACTAAGAACATGATCCAGCTACAAATTCCTTCCAGGCATGAGGCCAACTAGAAGCATCTTTTTCAGGAGAGCACTTTATGGTCTACGCCAGGCTCCTGCCAAGCACACAGGGAGCTGTGGCTCCTCCTGGAGCAGCCCCTGAGCCCAAGGTTTCCCTGAAATGCAGTCAGTGAAGGGACCCAATTTTTGGTCCCTATTGCTCATCCTTCCTCCTTCCCACTGAACAGCCTGTGGTAAATCACAGAAACAGTTCCTCTCCATGCTTGAGGAACCCAGACCACCTTGCTCCAGGCACTGCGCTCCACTCAGCGGCTTCAGGTCACGATTCCCCTCGTTCTCACCATATGAATTACTCACTAAACAGTGACAGACCTTTGGTCAGAGGGGTGGAAAGTTTCCTTAACACCTGGAACAGCTTACGACCTCCTGGTTAAGGACCTCTCCTGGGAGGTGGGCGATACAGACCCAAAATCCCTGCAGCAGAGGAAGGAATTAAGCACGACTTTCCGACTTTCCGATTTCCTGCAGCAGCAGCGATCCCACCGCAGGCTGGGCAGGAGGGTGGGGTCAGGTGGTGTTGGGAACACACACATCCACCCTCCTTCAGCTCCTCTGCAAAGCGGGTGACCTTTCATTGATGTCACAGCAACCTGGAATGGCACATGTTTCAAATGCAATGTTCACATGAGCAGAAAGGATCCCGGGTGAGGAAAGGCTCGCTGGGTTACTGCTCTGTCCTCCCTGGCCACATTTTGAGAGGGTGGCCAGAGCCTGGTTACCTTCTGAGCAAAACCACAATGGTGATAACTGCCAAACCCTAAGGTATTTCCCCAGCAGTTTAGCTTAAAAATTGAGGTAATTTGTTTCTGGGATTCATATCATAAATATGAGCCTGGGGCTTGAGCATTTGAAAAAAAAAAAAAAGGACAAACAAACAGCAGAGTGATACAAACTACAGGTTATTTTAAAATATTGAAAAAATGCAAATAAAGCATTTGGGATCTGCATGGGGAGAAGTTTCAGTTCTGAAACTGGTGAGTGATGACCAAGTAAAAATGTGTGATTTAACCTGCCTAAGCCACAGTTCCTTTGAGGGGAAACTCCACACCATCTCTCCAGACCAGGGTGAATCAAACTTCTCCTCTATCAGTTACATCCCACTTTGTTTTCCCTAGAGACATTATTTAAATGTGCAACAAAGTTGGTGAAAACACTATGAAACTGGTATACACATCACACTACAATTTCTCCAGAGTAATAAAAATTCACAGTGAAATCTATTCTATTGACCATTGGTACAGTGACTTGTTTTACTGCTGGGGGATAATAATTGTTGGAAGATGATAACAGAGAAAAGAGAAAAAAAAAGAAGAAGAAATAAGTAGAGCCAAAGAAAGCATGTGCTCCATGCAGTGAAATTATCATCTACAGAGCTGAGATAATACAAAGCTTGCTGTTAAATTTCAACAGCACTGCCAGATGGACAGTTAAACGAAATCAAGCACACCAGCCCCATACAATTACTGTGCAGAAAAAGGCAGGACAGTGGCCTTTGGCTCCAGCATGAACCCTCTGCTTGAGCCAGAAATGATGGTACTATCACAGATGATTCTAACAAGCACTTAGGAAAGGATTTTTTCCCTGCTCCTAATGTCTGTATCTACTGTGAGAAACATCTATTTTAATCTTCAGATGATTCAGAATGGGGGGGGAAAGGAAGAGAGCTGGATTTTGTCCAAATGCATTCAATAGTTCACTTGAAATTTAACTAAGGGCCACTAATGAAATAAACTGGATGGATTCTAGAGGATAATTGCTGAGCAGGCTGGACCACAGAAAAAGAACAGTGAGTTCAACTGCAGTTTGCAAGTCCCATCTAATCTGTTTTGCTACTGTGGCAAATAATCTGGCAAGTGTTTTGTTGCACCCATAAAAATCTGAAGATGATTTGCTTCCAGCTCCTGCAAACTGTTTACTATAAAAAGGGCTGAAACAGAATAAACTCTAAATTTGCTGTTGACTTCACTGCCACTGAGAACAACTGATGAAACACTAAATTCTAAATTTGCTGTTGACTTCACTGCCACGGACAACAAGTGATGTAATCTCCAGAGAAAGAGGGCTTAGCAAGCTCTTCCTCCTCCCCACTAAAAAGCCACTTCTCTACGGGGTGGAAGAGACTCACCTGGCCACCAGAATTGCATCCCTGCACCACCATATCCATGGAGGATGCTTCAGGATTCATGAGGCCCAAAGATTTACAGCTGCTGCCAAAGACTCAACCACAAAGTAATCCAACAGCAGGGGACCCATGTGCTCTCTAAGGCTCTTATGGTCAAGCTGCCTTGAGGAAATTTAGAAATATCAGAAAATTATCACGTTTGCTTACTGTCAAGTCAGACCTCTGCCATGCTTCATCCTGCTCCTCATGGGTCAAAATGACAGATTGTAAACACTGGGAAAATACACTTCTCATTATCAGATTTAAAAAATCACTGTGGAACCCAACTAAATTTCTGCAATATTTAGTGACAGATGATTTCTGCGTCCACTTAAGGTTTTCACACTGGCCAGACATGTAACTCTAGTGATCCTTGCATTTACAGAGTAAACAGAGGACCCACTGCAGCTAATGCACCCTTGCCATCACTGATAAGCAACACAAAGCCTAAAACCAGCTTCAAGATGTTCCCTGTATCACCCCAAACTGAATTCATAAATATATTGATTTACTGTGATAATAATATCACAGAATAATCGCTTTAAAGCCCTTATCCAATTCAATACAGACTATGACCAGAAGAAGTGCCTGCTTTAACTCAGAATCAGTGAATTTCCTTCTAATTTTTTTTACATAGGAAGTACTTCCTAGTATGAATGATGATGATGATGACAACCATAATTTTAACTTATATAATGTGAACCACCGCTAATTAAATGAAAAAGGAGAGCTGCCAATGCACTCTCAGTCTACCAATGGTTACTAATTTATCTTTGTAGAAGTAAAGACAAGCAAAGAGGATGAAGTAACACTGCTGAATTCTGTCAGGATTCTTCCTTCATATAGGAACTCAAATAAAGCCCTATTTTGGTGTAAAAAATACCATCCAATCAAATGTCACTCCGGAACAAAGACAATTATTATTGAGGGATTTGTATGGCATCAGCCATGCACAATGCAGATTCTATCTACACAAAGCCAATTCCATACAGCTGAGGCCACGCATTCAGCTGACAAACGATCTGCAAATATTATTCTGTTGACAACACGAAGCTCAAGGTGGCCTCAGTCAGTAAACAAGGATGGAAAATGTACCTCACACGTCTGCCCAATGCCCGAAACCCAAGGCACTTAGAAAGAGACATCTGGATGTTCAAAAATCAGCATGACGATATTCAGAGCCCATCAAAACACGCAGCCACGGCTCGGCGTCTTGTAGCTTAGCAACCAACTTCATCCATCCAAAACAGAGTTGTAAAAGTGGCGCTCTCCTGCCAACTGCTGCCACTCTCATTGAAAAGCTAAACTGGAAAAAATCTCTCCTTTAGTTCAAAGCGGGGCTGTTTTCTCCAGGAAACATCTCCACTGCTTTTTCATCCTTTAACCCTTTTCGTGTTTACATTCCACGGGGAGCAAATAGATTCATGTTGACATTTCAAGGGTAAGCATATAAAAATCGTGTGGGCTCACACACACTCTCTGCAAAGAACATCATGAACACATGTAGCAAGAAACTCCAGTTTGGTTCTTAATTCAGTCAAACACTGCCAAACAATGTCCGTGTGCACAGAGCAAAGCATTAAAGCAGATTAAGTTGTCCTGAATTGCATCGAGCAGCTAATCCCAGAGTTAAAGCTGTTAAAATGTAAACCAAGAAAACACAAGCCTGTGCTTTTCTTCTCGTGAAGCAGCCTTGAGCAGCAGTGCAAGCAACATTTGCATCTCAAGAGTGCAAGGAGAGCACAGGAACCGTGGTGATTTGTTTATTCTATGCACTACTTACAGCCCAGAGAGGTGATTCTATGCATTGCCCGTGAGTCTTTGAAAGCGGATTACTGATTAGCAGCACCCTCTTACTCTGGCAGGAGGGTGTCCATGCAAAGAATAACAGCTAAGCAGCTGTAAAGCAACTGCGTTTTAAAGTCAGATCCTATCTCAGTCCAAATTAACTTAATAATTGACGTTAAGGTTTACAGTCGCCACCCTAAGAGTTTCAGAATTGTCATATAGCCCAGGGAAATAAGTGGGAATAGTGGCAGAGAGAAACACTCTCCAGAGAGCAGTGATGGATTCTGGCCCAGGCTTAATAAGCCCTTGGAAAAGGTGCTTATAGCAAACCCAAAGATACTCTGACCCAGTCTAGGTAACCTGCTTTCATTCAGGTTATAGCGATAAAAAATTGAAAGCTTGCAAATTGCACTGATGGGCTTTAACCTGCTAAAAAGGGCTCCTGTTGTACAAGTGATGCCTGACACAGAACCTAATGTTTCAACTATTTACAGCTATAAAAGCAAGCCAGGCACTTTTTTTCTCCCTTCTGGAGCAACTCCTTCCACAAACCATCCAAAGCATCCTTTTTGGCAGGCTCCTACCATGTAGCAAAGCCGGAGAACTCAAATGAACGGAAAGTCATGCAGTTATTTTTTTCGTACTTGGGGAAAGGGAAAAAAAGAAAACACCAAACCCAAACCGCTGAAGGGATATTCTTACAGAACTTCATTGCATAAACTCGGCCACATGTCTACCAGAGCAATGTCCCTTAACGACCTCTGGCAATGTAATTAATCAACAACCCAGCGTGGAGCAGCAAGGCACGGCTCTGCATGGGCAACACGAGCAGATCCAAGCCACAGCTGATGAGGGCACCCGCTTGGGGGGCAGGACAGGGGCCGCAGCCCCTGCCACCACCCACCGAGCCTGTGCCGCCCTGTTTACCTGCGGGCTGCACTTACGTCCTACACCTGAACCACAAGCGCTGCTGGCTTCCAGCGCGGTGCAGCAATCCCTGCTGGAAATAGCGTCCCGATGCGCTCCACAAGCACGACGTCTGTGCTCTTAAGGTGCTCTCCACCACCTTCCCTAGCAGGTTTGTTTGGGGACTAATCTAGGCTAGGAAGTGCTAGCAGCCTTTCCCGACTGGACCACCTCTGCGGAGGGTGTTAAACATCTCACACGGACAGACAGGACAAAGTCTGAAGCAAAGGGACATCAAGCTGAGTCCCACGACCAAAGCTCCCACCTCTCCACCGCGCTGGGGTCCCAGCACTGCACTGGTGAACCCGCGGCGGGGTGACAGCACAGGGGACACACACAAATCTCGATCGCTCTGCCATGCCCGGCAGCGGGTGCCGGTCCCTGAGATGCTGCACTGCCCGATGGACGAGCCGGATCCACGAGCGGGGAGGCAACCGCTGGGCAAAGCCGAGCAGGGCGGCCGGAGCTCCGGCAGCCCCGCCACCCCAGGCCCGAGGGACACCTCTCGCTGCCATGGCCATGCCCATGGCCGGGGCCGTGCCTACCTCGCGGGTGAAGAGGATGGCGGCGTCGTAGTGCTCCTCGTGGTCGTCGTCGAGGCGGTTGTGCTGGTGCTGCCACTTGCAGAAGTTCTTGAGCGTGGTGGCGGCGTTCCTGTTGACCTCCAGCCCCTTCTCCTTGTCGCCCAGCGCCACCACCTTCACCACGGCCAGCCGCACGTGGTTCTCCAGGCTGGCGTGCGCGTAGAGCCGGGAGGCGATGGAGGCCAGCGTGAGCAGGTAGTGCTGCAGCCCCTTGCCGTACTTGCGCACCATGGAGGCGTCGGCCACCAGCAGCAGCTCCACCTGCCGGGCCCGGGACACGGAGCGCCGCCGCCGCCGCCGCCGCCCGTCCCCGCCCGCCGGCCTGGCGGGGTCCCGGGTCTCGCAGCTGGTGCGGGCCGGCACCGTCTCGAAGCTGAAGCTCTCCCTGCGGAAGACGTGAGGAGCGCGGGCCGGGCCCTCGCCGTAGATCCGCGCCGCGGCCTCTGCGTGCGGAGCGCGGCGCGCCGGGCGCACGGTGTAGCGGGAGCTGCCCACGGCGAAGAAGCCGTCGAGGCCGCCGCAGAGGTTGAAGACGGCGAGCGAGCGCGGGCTGCCGTCCACCGTGCCGCGGTAGTGGCAGCGCGGCCCGTCGCGCTCCAGGTCGAGCAGGAAGCGCTGTCCCCCGGCGTAGAGCACGTAGCCCGCCCTGCCGCCCCCCGCGTAGGTCGGGTCGAGGCGCNTCGGCAGGTGCGGGCGGCGGCGGCGCGGCGCGGCCGGCACGGGCGGCCAGCAGCAGCCACAGCAGCGCCGGCAGCATCCTCGACTCGGCGCGGGGCAGCGCGGCGGCGGGAGCGGTGATTGTGGTGGTGATAGTGATGGGAATATATCAAGCCGGCCGGCGGAGCGCGGCAGCGGGGTTAAGGGATGGGGAGAAAAGGAGAGGTGCGGGAAAGGGGGGGGGGGAAAAAAAGGAACGACAAGAAAAAAATAAGAAAAAAAAAAGTTCTCCCTCCCGAAGTCAAGTGTGAGTGGGAGAGAAAAAAATGTCAACAAAAGCCGCTCGCGTGTGAACTTTGTGTTTCTCTGCAGGGAAGAGCCGGGAGCACATGGAAAGGGAGAGAGAGAGAGAGCAGGAGAGGGAGAGAGAGGCAAAAAAAAAAAAAAATTCCCAAATCGCTGCTGCCGGGGAGGCAAAGTGAGGAGAGAGGAAAAGGAGGAGAGACGGCTCGGAGCCGGCAAGTAGAGAAGTTTGAGCACTTCCCACTCCCCTTCTCTGCTGTAGTCACCGGATCATCACCAGCAGCAGCAGGGGCAGGTCTGCTGCGACTCGGCACTTTCTCGGGCTCCGGTGGGCTCCTTTCCTTCTTTTGCCCTCTTTTGTTTTGAAGAGGAGGAGGAGAAAGGGAGAGAAGAAATTCAGGCACCCAAAACCGCCTCGATCGTGTCCGGTGAGATGGTTAAAAAGAAAAAAAAAAAGAAAAAAAAAGAGGAAAAAAAAGCCCAAGAAGCGTAAAACGTCCTGGATTTCTGTAAAAGCCCCCTCCCTGTATCTTTGCTGTTGTTGTTGTTGTTATCCCCAGTCTGTCGATGTGAACAAGAGGAGAAGGGAGAGAAATGTGAAGATGAGAGGAGGTGGAACAATGAATTTATAGCGGAATGCCATCCTGCAATGGCAATTTCAACAATTCGTCACTGCAGGCTGCCTCTTAAAGGGAGAGCTTCAAAACCACCACTCCCACACTTCCTTCTCATTTAATCAGACAGAAGGAGAAACTTGAGGGGAGGCGGAAAGGGGGAGGGGGGGCGGAGAAAACCAGCGAGAGTGAGCGGGAGAGAGGGGAGCGGCAGAGGAGAGGAGCCGGGGGAAGCGGGGCCGCGGCAACGGAGAGGGACCGGCAGGAGAGCGATGTTTGTGTGTGTGTGTGTGTGTGTGTGTGTGAGTGTGTGTGTGTGAGAGACGCGAGGCTGCCCGGCACCGCAGCAAGGGGCTCGGGATGTGCTGGAGCCGCGCTTACCTCGCGTCCTGCCGGGCTGCGGCTCGCAGAGCTCGGGGAGGACCAGGAGGAGGAAGAGGAGGAGGAGGAGAGGTCTGTGCCTGGCTCCGGAGCCAGCGGGGCAGCTCTGCCGGGCTGGCGGAGCCCCCGGGTCCCGCCGTGTCCCCGCTCGGCCCCGGGCAGCGCCGAACTTCCCTCCCGTCTTTGTGTGCGCCCAGGCTGTCACCGGTGCCGCAAGCTGTCACCCTCCGGGGCGGGCTGTGCTCCCCGAGCCCGGGGCACAGCGGCGGGGAAGGGGGCGATGCTGCCTCTGACCTTCGGGATCACTTCGGACCCTTGGGTCATCCCCGCTGCCGCGCAGAGCCGCTGACCCCGTCCCCTCGTGTGCTCGGGGCTCCGGCAGGGACAGGTGCCCGCAGTCACCTTTGCGCCTCAGCACTGCCGATGGAATGGGTGGAGATGGCAAATGCCCCGTTCCCTCGGCTGGAACGGCTCTGGGAAGGTGACAGCAAGGGGTCCCCTGAGGATTCCGACTGATTTCCCCCTGCTGAGGTCCAGACCCCACAGCGACAAACGAAAGTGCTTATTTATCCCGTGTTTCCACGTCCCAGGACAGTGCCACGAACAGGTGCTCTCTGCCTGCAGGACTCTGCAGGGATGCACGTTTCCAGCCTCATGCTCACCTGCAAGCAGCAAATATACCTCTGACCGCTCTGGAAGAAAATGATGTGCCCACCTGTAATGCTTGGCAGGGTCAGGATGGGTGGTGGGATGCACAGACTTGCCCCTGTAGCTTCCAGGGACTGCTTTGCAAGTCCACCAATTTTCTAAGGAACAGCTTAACTGAAGCCAAAAAAGCTTGAAGAATTAATATTCCCGTGTAAATAATTGCATTAACATAACACTGAGGTTGTGCTTATGAAATGTTTAACTCACCAAAGTTTTGCAAGTGTTCATTCTTATTTTTCCATTTATCCGGAAATGGCGATGCCTGTGAACCACAGTTCACTTCTCAGCCTCCTGGCATTTCTTTTTCTACATTTCAGTGTTCTGTCATCCCCACAAATTCTTCACTGGAGACAGTAAGGTTCAAAATTAATAAGAGATATGTATTAGGAAGGTCACATTAACTTTTTGGGCACTGGGCCAGGACTATTCAACATTCTAAAATTTAAACATTTTCTCAGTTACTCAAACTCATTATAAAGTTAAAACAGCAGAAAAAAATTAAAGAGAGAGAAGACATATTTTGATTGAAAAAAGAACCTGTAATTTTCTTGGATGGGTTTTACTTTTCCTTTGAGCCTAATGCATGTCTGCTCAGCACCAACAATATTTTTATTGACTTCACTGGGACCTGATCAAGCCCTGGATTTGCAAATACGTCTGGTCCAAACTCTCAGATACCCCTGGGAGAGGTGCTAGAGATGAGATCTGGGATAAGGAATGTATTTTGGATAACAACCTCAGCACATCTCATTAAAGAAGTGTTAGTTTGTCAATGAAAAGGGATATGGTGCACAAGAGGCCAGTGTAATGTTCTTGATTGCTGCAGCCCAATTCCAACTGTCCGGCCATATAACCTTGGAAAACCAGGAATGCTTAGAAAGGCTGGTGATAGTTAAATGGCGTGTCCCACTGCTCATCTCTGCAGTTGTCTTTGATTTCCCAAGTGACCAAAGGACTTGGCTGGGCTGCCCTGTTACACCAAGCAAGCATCCAGGCTTTCCAGGAAGGTACAAATTATTTTGTGCAAATAACCCCACAGATTAGGAAATCTGTCCTGTTTACATCTCTGAACTGCAATAAGTCAGCACAGCAGTGCAGTAATGGAAAGATGGGTCAGTCATGCCTCGTGCAATGAGAGGGAACATCTCTTAGTCTGAGAGCCTGGAAGTGCAAGGATAAATCACTGGAATGAATCATCTCTTTCCTTGCAGTTTTGCCCTCTTAGCCTCTTTTTACAGTCAGAGCACTGCCTTTAAACAAGAAATCCTGTTAGCATGTCCCAAGTTGTGGATGACACTAAATCCTTGTCAAGCAGCTCTGACCTGGAAATTTCAAGGCTGACCTTTCCCATCTGAGAGATAGAGAGCCACAAATCCTCAATTAGCTTTGAGGCACAACACAACTCTTGTACACTTGGGATCAAATTCAGTCCTGATGAAAGAAGATGCAATCCTCTGGAGTCTCTGGGAGCTACAAGCTGCTGTCACTAAAGTTGTGTTCCACCCCCTGGGTTTGTCTATAAAACCCTTTAGGATCCTGCAGATAACAGCCTGGGTAGCAGGGGATTCCTGATCCTAGAGTGTTTTAGTCACATAAAGAAACTTTGCTCTAAGCATTACAAACACTCACATGAAGGAGCAGCTTGAGAGATGTGGAGATAGTGGAAAAATTGTTCATTATTTTATCCAGGTGTCCATGCAGTTATTTATATAAAGGACCTGTTTTACATCACCCCATTTCCAGTGCTCAGGCACATTAGAAGGGGTTAGAAAACCATGAATCCAAGATCTGCCTACAGCCCCCTGACAAGCAGTCAAGGCCTAGCAGGGATGTCCCACCCAGCAGCACCTGTCTCTCACCATTAATTGAACTACTCCTTCTTGGAAATTAAAATAATTCTGTTCAGTTTTCATCGTTCTGGTGTTAGGACTGTCTGGCATTTCTAAGTCATTGCACAGGGAAGATGGCAATTACTGTGGGAAGTAACATTTGTTCTGTAAAATTACAAGAAGGCTGAATCAAACCCAAGAAATTGGCCTGCCCAACACATTCTAAATACCAAAAAAATCAGCATTTGATAGACTTGTGATCAACATAGGGCTATAGCTGGGAATAGACCCAGGTTTGGGTAAGGCTCTATTCAAAAATCTACCTGTAGGAACACAATTCTTAACATAGGACAGCTTTGTCCTTTCTGATATTGTCTCTTCTGTTAACTTGATAGAAAATTTTAGTATGATGATGATCAGAGGGATGGAGCAGCTGTGCTAACAAGGAAAAGCTGAGAAAACTGGGATTGTGCAGCCTGGAGAGAAAAGACTTTGGGGTGCCCTAATGCAGCCCTCCAGTCCCTGAAGGGAACTTAGAGGAAAGGTGGAGTAAGATTATTCATAACAGCCTGTAACTACAGGACAACAGTGAACAGCTTCAAATCAAAAGTGAGGATGTTTAGATTAGGTATTAGGGGGAAAAAAATTATTCTGAGAGTGGCAGGGCACTTGAGCAGGTTGCCCAGAGAAACTGTGGTTGCTTCATCCCTGGAAGTGTCCAGGGCCATGGTTTGTTGATCTTGTCAGTTTTAACAATGCAAACATGATGATTACAGTGTTTAAGTCTGCTCATCTTAAAGCTTCCCTTCAGTGATGCATTAAAACCACTGAAGAAAGCTATTTCTAAATGGCTCACTAGTAAATAGAATACTGATTATAAGAAATTTTGCAAAGAATTCCTAAAGATTAATATTTTAGGCTAGTCTTCTGGAAAGGACTAGATATTGCAGCATTTGGAATAAGTTATGCAGCCTTTAACCCCCACGCTAGGATAGCAACATATGCAACACTGCCCCTTTTTTGGACTGTGTATCTTTCCGTGGCTTGGATGCTGTGAAAGCCCACTGAGATGGTGACCTCCTGGCAGCTGTTTTGAGGGACTTCAGCTTGCTTGTTGATACTGAAATGGATTTGTGGTTGATAAATAGGAAAACACCACCATTATTGGTGCATCCTTGCTGCCAGATGGGTTGGGAGCCAGGTGCTCCTGGAGACTGAGGTAACTTCTGCATCCTGGCCCTCTCCCATTTCCACAGCTGCCATTTCCAAGGAGTCCAGGACAAAGTTTGTACAGCCCTTCAATTATCTATTTAAAGGTCAAGTAACAGCTACCTCAGGAAAACATTCAGAAAGTATTTTCCCAAGGAAGACACAGCTGTTGCTCAGTTCCCTGGATGGCATTAGCCAGGTTGTACCTTTGTGCCCCTCACAACCTAATCCTGCACTTGTCCACCACCCCTAGCAGTTATAGCTGGCCAGGCTCTTCAGTTTAAACATAATAATGAACTTAAAGCAGTCATTTTTGATCAGGAATGCAAGTGGTTTTGGAGGGAACAGCTGTGGCTTTAAGGCAAAATGTTTTAATTGCTTCTTGATGGTCAATGACACCTTCAAGGGAGCAAAGAAGACACCTTTGCTTGTGTCACCTTTATAAGTGGCATGTGCAAGCAGTGGATCAAGGCTATAACACTTCCAGAAGGCTGATAATTTTGCATTTACCATCAGCTTCATTATTCTGTCAGGGCTGACTGAGGAGGCAGCTGTGAGGGGTGTGGAGTTAAAATGGTGTGGGCACTTTCAAACTACTGTATTGTTTTACTGTAACATCATAAGAATATTGTGAATTTGTGGGTACAGTATCAAATTAAAATAGGAAATTGTCTGAGGCCTGGCTAGAAATCAAATTTTTGAGGTATCCTGGAGGAGAAAAAGAGATTTCTGCAAGATTAAACATGAATTAAAATATATCATGTAATAAAAGTACATATCTTACCGGTATCCAGGGGAGGGGTGATCTGATGGGTCAAAAGAAGCAGTAGGACTGTCCAGTCAGGAGGAGAAGGAGGTGCAAATGACAAATCGTATTCCTTACATTTTCAGGCATTAACCTGGAAAATAGGCTGGAATGAGGTCCTAACCTCCCAACAACTGCTGCAAGAAATGGACTCACACAAGCCATAACACAAGTGAATAATTGTGACCATTGAACCTACCATGAATTTTGTTTAAAAACACGTGTTGGGTGGAGGCAGTGCTCTGCAGGAAGTATCACATGTTAGCAGAGTAAGCTTCAGACCCTTCTCCTTTTTCATTTTCTGAACAGCAGCAAGATAATCAGAGGAAGGGTAAAATGTTAAACTTTGCTTGTAAAAAAAAATGACACTTGTTATAAAAATACATTTTAAGGGTGCAAGAAATGCATGTGATGTATTCTACAGCTGTTCCTTCAGAGGAGTAGAAGGCCTGAAACACTCTCGAGTGTAGTTTATATGAGGAGCAGCAGACATTTAATTAATCTCAGTCTTAGAATTTTACAGCCAATATGTGGTCTCTGAACATCTCTGCTCTAGTTAGCAGAACATCTGTAGTAGAAAAACAGAGCTTAAATAAATCTGTGTTCTCTTGCACCCCTCCAAACCTTAGCACTTTTTGTCATTATTTCTTTAAATATTTTTCCAAAGATGTGTATGTTCAGCTTCTCCCTGTCCTCCCAGCCTTTCTTTTGCACATAGCCTGGATGTAGATCCTATATTCTGAAATAGCCAGATCTGAAATTCTGCGGCAATTATAATAAAATAAATGCCTCAAATATTTTATTTTTTAAAATTATTTTCTTTTTCAGTCAAGTTCTCAGATGCTGCAAATTGGGATGGTTCCATGTGGGCAAATTGTTAGAGGCACAGCTTTATGAATTTGCACATCTATAAATGATATTCCAGGAGTGGAGGTGGAATATCTTTTTCCATGTCATCTGAGGCATAAACCAGAAAATGTACTTCCCTAGACTTCAAAGCTGAAACTGTAAGAGTGATTAAAGGGAAATTTAAAACAAACATTCTCTTGCCAGATCTCACCTGGCATTAACACACACGCTCCACCACTTCAGAGATCGAGTTCTGGTTGCTTTGTGCACGGATTTTTCCATCTCAGTCCTGGTTGCCTGAAGCTGGGGGAAGGAAGGAAGGGCTTTGCAGGTCCTGTGAGGAAGGAGGGAATGCTCTCAGGTGGCACCACCGCCTGGCCCAGAGCACACAGGGAATACAGAGAGCTGGACCAAATAAATCCTCCCAAAGGGGCACTGAGTGAGCGCCACGTCCTGAGCCAGCTCTTCCATGTCCAGATCTCCCTCCCTGGAGCAGCAGCCAGTCCTGCTACTTCAGAGGAACACTGTCATCTGAGCCCTGCACAAGGTTCCTTTTCAAAGGTTTTAGACATGTTCCATCTGTAAGACAGGGATGCAGCTTTTGGGATATATTTTCTAGCAGTGGAGAGCATCCATTTAATGATTAGCACAAGCATGTTAATGATCAGCACATACATTTTAAGGTTTAGCACATATCCTGCAGCACACTCACTTCCCTCAGAAGGGCTGGGAGGTCCTTGTGACATTTAAATACTATTTTAGTCTTATTTTAAGGGCTTAAATGGGTCTCAAGTGGTGCATTAGGCTCAGGCTGGCCTTGGGCGTAAGGGCGCGATTCACCCCGAAAGAAAAGCCCAAACACAGGTCCCATCACAGCTGCAATATTCATTTCTGGAAGGCTCCCAGCAGGTCTTATCCAAGCCACTACAGACAGGCAGTTTGAGTTTTTCCAGTTCATAATGATTACACAGTATCCTGGAGTCAGTTGGACAACTTCCACCGAGAGTGAAACTCTTTGTATTTAATATCCCCCGAAAATAAAAGTGGTATAAGAGAAGGGCCTCAGTCTTTTTCTTCTTTTATTGCTGCTGTTGAAAAGGTTTAGCCCACAGGGATTGGAGCACTGGGCAAAAATACAAAATATGCAGTACATCCTGTTACACCAAAGCAGGCAGATCCTCTCCCGTAACAACCAGACCGGTACAATGGGAGACTTTGTCTGGTTTTCCTGACCATACAGCCTGCATGGGCTGTCATTAGGGTTTCCATTTCAGGAAGTTAAATGGTGGAAATTGATAAATATCACGACTCCTTTTTCACCATTGTTCCGGGAGGGTGTGTGTTTGAAAGGGATGGGGGAGCTCTATTACCTGATACTGCAGTGGAAGCATTCCTGCTACAGGAAATTATTTCTCTCCTTACTGGACCCCCAGAATATCATCAGGTATGAGTCCTGGAAATCTTCAGCAGCTACGATGCAAAGAAATGAAAAAAGAAATAAATAAATGCAGTGTTTAACGGATATGGTATGTGGGCAAAGCACGGAACAGGTTGATCTTGAGTGGATGTGAACAGCTGGTCCTCTCAAAATCCATCTATCCTGACCTTCAGCAGGAGAAAAACCTGAGGTCCACTAGACAAAAACACTCTTCCACTCTACATCATACTACAAAACCTCTTGTGGCCTGAAATGGATTTACAAAGGAATATAAAAACACCTAGCTCACCTTTCAGGGCGTTCAAACAGGGCAAGAAACTTTCCACCCAAACCAAACTTTTGCTCTCCTGTGTAGTCTGAGCTGCAGGGATTTCATCATAGCCTCAAGGCTGTTTCCCAAATCACCTATTCTCTCTCTTCTCTGCTCTCTTGCCTGCAATATTTTCAGATTTTTTTTCTCCCAGGGGAACATTTTGCAACGTTCATGTCATGGTCTAGATCATAACCACACCAGCAACCTTATTTCCTTCCTGATGTTTACTGGGGTTTATGTGCTCCAATATGAACTGACAAATGTGTGTACTCAAGCCCTTGCCAGTGAACAGCACGACTTTCCATGCTTCATAAAAACTCACCCATCCCCAGTGCAGCAGAACCATTCTCCTCTGCTCAGAGCAGGAGTTCACCACTTCCAAACATGGAAACCATATGGTGACATGTTTTAAGAGAAAACATAACCAAGCAATGTCCCACCCATGACCTTTCCCAACAGAAACCTCCCCTTCCCATGCTGGAACTCCATCCAGTACAGGCACCTGGTGTCCCACAAGGTGCCAGCTGCTGTGGTGGGAGGAAGATGAGTGTTACCACTCTGTTCGTGCCATGTGTTCACACTCAAAACACTCAGATTGAGCCACTTGACCCATTAAAACTTGGTATTTTCAGGGAAGAAATGAGAGCTTTTGGAAAGGTGTTCCAATGCTTATTAACCTTAACTGGTAAAAAATGGCATCCATCTGAAATACTTTCAGCTGCAGTGCCCAGACATCACACCTTATTAAACATTTTCCTGCCAGGCTGAAGAGTCTGCTACTTCTTTTTCCCTCATTAGTCAAATTATAGATAATAGCTCATCACTCTGACCCTTTCTTTGCAAGGCTTAAGCACAAGGTAAGGAATCCTTAAGTAAGGACCCTGTGCTTATGCAAAGAACAATTTTTCAATATTTCAATCCATGTTTTGGCCTGCTTCAGCTAATCAAAAATATCTCTAAACTGTGGATATTGCTGCTGGACAACGCTTTTTTTTATTGCTGCAACCTGGCTTCCATAACTCTGTTGGGCAGAGACCACACCAGGAGCTCATTACCTGAGAGCAGCAGCAGCTCCTCCCTTTGCTTTTGCACAGCCCCTGCTTCTCAGGAGAGAATGCTCCTCTTCTAAGGTCATGTTTACAGCCTTTGTTTCCAGAGGCACTGCCCTGCTCCAGACTTGATCATCAGGATCCTGAATTCTCCATACCAGTGTCCAGCCCATTGTAAAGCTTAGATTGCCTCCAAAGATGATTTTATGATTTATGCGACTCTGATTTTATACTTCAGTCACCAGTGGTGTCCCTCAGGGTTCTGTATGGGACAGAATAGATAAAAGGAAGGAATTCTGCCCTGTGAAAGTGGGGAGGCCCTGGCACATGGAAGAAGTGTCCAAGGCCCGCTTGGATGAAACTCTGAGAAACCTGAGATGGTGAAAGATGTCCCTATCCACCACAGTGAGGCTGGAACTAGATGATCTCTAAGGTCCCTTCCAACCAAGGTCATTTTATGACTCCATGATTCTCTGTCTGTTTGCAGATAAAATGATGGCAGATAAAATGCTACTGATAAAATGATTAAACTGTGTTGTGCTGAGAGTTGTGTATTTTGCTATAGAGGAGGAAAGCCTTGCTTGGTGCTGTCTCTTCACAATCACACATTGAGGCCTCCCAGTTTTCAATCCATTCAATGTTTGCTGCATATTTTCTACTCCTCAGCCAATCCACACGGACAACCCTGAGCAACCACAGCGTAATGAGGGTGAATAAGAGTTCTTGGTTGTACAGTCACTTCCTCCCTATCCCCTGTGAGCTGCAGCCTTTGCCTCCCAGGCCCAGGGCTGCTGTGCAGGACGTGGATTAGGGGTCCCTGAGAGTGAACTCAGCCTTCCTGAGTGCCACTGACAAAGACATGACCTCACTGCAGCCCTGTTTTGGCTGCTTGGACACGTTTCCACTTATAGGGCTCCCTCCTGCACTTCACAGGGACATAAAAACCCCCTGTCCTTTCCTGTTTGCATCTTCTGAAGAGCTCATTTTGGTAAATTCTAATTGCAGGGTTTTTTGTCTTACTTAGAGCAGTCTGTCTGCAGTTTTGTGTAGATGAGGTCAGAGCAATTTTGTAGTGAAGAGCATTGTAGCAGTCTCACATCCTCACTCTCCCATCAGCAGGATCAAGGAGAGAATTGGAAGAGTAAAAGCTGGAAAACTCATGGGTAGGGATAAAGACACTTCAATGGGGAGAGCAAAGGCTGCACACAAGCAGCAAAACAAGGAATTAATTCACTTTTTCCNGCCTTGGCTCTGTGTGAGCCCTGCTCAGCAACAACAAAACCATTTCTGTATGATCAGACCCAAACACAGCCTCACATCAGCCACTGGGGAAAAAATTACCTTTACCCCAGCTTAAACCAGCACAAGGAGAAAACATTTAGTGGGTGAGGAAAATCTGCAAGTCCTTGACAAAAAGCCTCACTGCTCATCACTGTGCACAAGCTGTACTTGTCCTTGGAAGCAAATGCTGAGTGAGGTGCAATATTTGATTGCTTTTGGTGTTTTTTTGATCTGTGTGCTCATTTACAGAGATAAGGAGCAGTCCCCATTCCAAGCAGCCAAGGAATGCTGCAAGAATGCAGCACTCATGCACATATGGAAATGAATGGCTGCACCAAATGCAAGGCCCATCAGACTGTCTGCTGCCTGCAGTGTAACCCCTGTGGCCCTCTCTCCTCCCTCATTTGCCTCACCCTGTTTTAACAAGCACCTGGAATGCTTCAGCTGGGATGTTCCTGCTGTTCCTGCACTGCAGGCCCACAGGACTCCCCCACATTCTTCTCTTGACACAGTGACTCCAATGGGGCACAGGCAGAATTCCAAAACAAAGCCAGCAGATGCTGTGGGTCCCTGAAAGCCACATGAAGTTGGTTTTCTGATGGTTTTCATTATGCTGTGGTGTGAGTGCCCTGCATCCACATGGCTTTATGGATTTTAGCAAGCTCTGCCCTTAGTTTGAGTTTCAGGCTCTTTCTGCAGATTTGAGGGCACTGTGTGTGCATGTAAGGGGGGGGATTTTATTTCATTTTAAATGTTGGAAAGTAAAGCACTCTCTTTCTCCTCTACTTGCTGTGCTACCAGGAAAACACTGGCAGAGTTATTGGTCAATACCTCTTAGAGTAAAAGTTAGTAATGTTTCCCAGTAATAAATGTTGTGGCAAAGACATGAATTCCTTTCAAGGTCTGAATCAGATTCTTTTTTCCCCTCCAAACCATCCCTCAGATCTGAGGCACTCTGAAAAGAAGGGTTTTCATACTGAACCCAGAACTCTCTGTATTGTTAATGGGACTGTCAAGGTGCTGTTTGCACAAGATGTGATTCAGAGAGCTCAGCCACCCACACAGGCAACTGCAACCACAAGAGGCAACACTTCAGAGCATCCTATCTGAGAATCCATCTAGAGGACATTTCAGACAGACCTGAGGCTCCTCTGCTCCTGCTTGCAAGTGCCTGGACACCAGCCAGCTCTCATTTAGAAGTCCTGCAGACATGTTAGCTCAGTTCTGTGCTTGAGCTAATGTATCAAAGCCCCTGCAATCATCTGCCTTGAGATGATGCCTGGTAGGTAAAGCTCAGTCCTCAGGTGATCTGGGGTTTTGTTCCTGTATGGATGTCAGAGGAATTTGCCTCAGAATAAAAACACTCAAGGGTGGAGGGTCTTTTCTGCTTTCTGCTATGCCATACCCATTGATTAGGCCCAGTAGATTTTTCTACAGAGGCTACAGCTGAACATGAAGCAGGTTTTTAGCAACCTCCACCAGCTCTCTCTGCCTTGCTTTGCACCCACTCAGGCCTGGCCAAAGCCCAGCCCTCAGCCACAGCCTGTAGGACTCCTTTCCTAGTGCACATGCTTTGCAGATTAAACAAAATAACTTGAATCAGAAAAGAACCAAGCAGAAACCCCCTGCCTGCAGTGACGTGTCACACCCAAACCAAAACCAAGGGTTCTTGGCTCTCCATCCCAGCAGACAACAAGTTCGCACCTGAACCCTTTGGAAGCAAAAATCTTTTCAGGAAAAAGGCATCTGGCCCAAAACGTAGCATGGATTCCTTTGTTTAGCTTAGCTGAATCCCATGGTTTTGCATTTTCATCCCTCAATCCTCCCTAGCAGAGGAACAAATCTCCGGTAATTTGAACACATGTACGCTGAGCGCTGGCTCCCGGCTCGGGTAACTTGTTCCATATTCTCGGCACCATTTGCATTTAAACAGTTCTGCCACGATTCCCCTGTGCGCAGAAACAGATGGGCAAACAAAGCAAAGGACGGCCCTGCCTCGCTGCACCTGAGTTTTGGGTTGAAATCTATGCAAACTTGGGGACTAATCAGGTCGTTTTCAAATAAGGGAAATTCCTGCAAAACGTTTTTGGTTTTTTTTTTCCCTGCTTCTTCAAACAAAATGCAACGTGAAACCACTCCAGATTACAGCATGTAAATGGATGTGGAGATAAGATAGGCTTTGTTTTGTTTGAGACTCAGAAAGATAACTTTATGTAAAACTCCCTGTTGTTGGCAGCCTACTTTCTTTGCTGGGATATGATTTAAAGTCATCATTTACCAGCTTTTTTCACAACACTTTGATGGGAGTAGGAGGAAGGTGGTGGTGGGAAGTCTTTCCATGGGAGATTTGCTGAATAGTTATGAAAATGTTGGATTTAAAGCCCTGTGCAGGACAACCTCTCTGCTTGGTTTTTTCTCTGAAAAATAAGGCCCACGGCTGACTGTGTCTTTCTCATCATGTTGACACTGTCAAAAAACCACTCAAAAATGAAACCAGAAAGAATGAAACCTCTATTCTGTTAAAGGATGTTCTCCTAAAGGCTGTTAGGCAGTTTTAATCTGAGACAACTGGTATTTTACTGACTCAGGCAGCAATGCTTAATGATTGTTAACACTATTTAGTGGCTGTGAATGTTCAACCTGTATTTGCTTTGCTTTCTGTTTTGTCTCTGACTCCCTTCACTAAAGGCTGAAAAGCTCCTGAAAAGATGAAAATAGTTTTGCAAAATTTTTGCTAATGGGCTGAGTGAATTTGTTGTGCTCTGCCCTTTCCAGCTTTTCTACCTCCAGGAGCAAGAATTACTGATTGTTGGAGAGCAGGAGACCAATTACTGAACAATAACTTCACAAAAATAAATAAATTGCCTTCAGCTTAATGTCTACCGTTGTGATTTCTAGGTTTTTTGTTTGATTGGTTGGTTGGTTGGTTAGGTTTTTTAAAGGGCTGGTTCTTTTTCTTGCTTTTTAGCATGACAGCAATAAAAGTTTGTCAGTTAAAATAAATGCAGATTTGGTACCTGAAAAGATCCACTGCTGCTTAGATAAATTTAAAAGAGTGAAACTCTTGATGAGAGATTTTCTGGAAAACTAGCCAAGTCTCCAAGCTGAAATCTCACAGCAAAGTGGTCTTGAAATGTCCAGTGCCTCTTGTATGTACAGAAAAATTTGGTTTTGGGATTATTCTGGATGAGCTGGATATGGCAGATCTTCATCCAAAGGCCATAAGCATCCAAACTCCAGCAGGGAGCTGGAGCACCTACAAATGACCTCCAGGAACTGTGAAATGGCAGCAAAACCATCCCCACAGGTCCCACACTTGCATTCCAGAGAAGTGCCTGAGGCTGTTCCTAAATCCTAAATGCTGTCTGACAAATGGCTGTGGAGTTTTGTAAAACCCCTAAATAATTTAGGAACAGGTTTGGTAATCCCTTGAAATGGCATGCTTTGGAAAATCCCAGCAATGGGGATTTATCATTACAAATTAGAGACAACTGTGGCAAACCTGTGAAAAGGAGAGTCTGTTTTGTTGTCCTGGAAGATCTCAGCTATCACATTTTATCTTCTCCCGCATCTCTGCCTCAATTTGTTCCAAATCTTGGAACAAAAGAACACTTTGGTGCCTGAGCCATTCAAGAAGAGTTTTCTTGCAGATCAAATGACATGTCTGAAAGCATCTTGAACCTATTAATATTATTGCTCTGATACTGAAATGTTCTCTTTCATGCATTTGATATTAGGACAGTGCTGACAGATCTGCTGCCTCACCTTGAAGAAGTAAAATTTCACCAACCATTAATCCTACATGACACAATTTTATTTTTATCATTCTGTTTGCCTAAACAAAAGCAAACTTGCCTAGTTTTTCCTTTACTGCTGTGATTTGTACAAATATTTACTGACTCACCTAAACCAGGGTTTCCACTCAAACAGTTTTTACCCAGCTGAATGAGGTAATTTAAATGGTCAATTACAATTAAAAAGAATTCTCACATAAATCAAAATGTAAGTTTTAGTTTTGGTAGAAGGGAGGGTAATTTGCTACCATCAGTCTTGAGCTAGGCTTTATTTTATTATGCAGTAAATGTTGCTACCCATAAACTCCAACCAATTTAAATGACATTGGTGTACGATCAGAGTTGTATGATCAGCTTTATGAGGGTTTTCTGTGTTTTGCTGGAGGTGTGGAGCTGTATCCAGGTTCCCAAAGAGTGGGAAAATGCAATCCCCTCAGTCCAAAGATGCCACAGGGTGCAGCAGTCTGTGTGTGACCCGGGAGCAGCAGGGAACTGGAGGCACAGGAGTGAGGGAGGCATTCACTGTGCAGGCTGCCCGAGAGCCCAACAGCACAAGGGACCTCTCTTTGGAAGGATTCTTTCCTCCTTTTCCCTCATTTCTCTTTTGGTTTAAAGAAATAGGATCAAAAGGTAGATTGCCACTAGTCCTAGCTTTATTAGAAGGAAGCCAGCAATAAATCTTATTTCCTTCTAGGCTCTGCTTTCTATTTTGGTGATGTGAAGAATGAGACCTGAATACACATGGGCCCATTATTTATCCTCATCTTCTTTGCTATTTTTCCTCTACATTTTTAGTGTAAATGCAGCCCTGATTGTCTGTTTCTAAGGCCTTGACAAATGGGAGCAGCCCACATCCTTAGCAAAGCCAGGAATGCAGCTGTGACATTTTCCAAGCCTAACCCAGGTAGGAAATTACCTGAACTGCAGTGGAGTCATCCAGCTGCCCTCAGTGGTTTGGAGCTCAGACCCAAGGTGTGTGGTGGAATGTGCAGGAGAGATCTGGATCAAATTCCTCTTCTGTGTCTGTTTTATAGAGGAAGGAACTGCTTAGTGGGGCTCCCCAGCCCAGTGCTCAACCATATCATCAGCCAAAAAGGGGAGAGTTATGAAGAGCCCCTGACTGCTCTTTTCAAAAGAAATGCCTTTCTCAGGCCTCTGCATTGGGAGCATCTGTTCTTATTTATGCAATTTTTCATATACAAGAGGATATCATACATTTTCATTCTGGAGAGATTATTCCTGATTGAAAAATAAACTAATAAAAACCCAAAAAAACCCCCAAAAAACCAAAAGGAAAACCCAACCCAAACCAACCCAACCTAAAAAAAAACCCCAAAAACAAACCTAACAACATTTGATAGGAAAATACAAATCTCATACCTTGAAAATATCTCCAGAGATGGTGAGACTGGCTCCTGGGTGAGATGTTTTCACCCAGGCTGGCTCTGCTTCAGCAAAGCACTCAAGTGCATCCATAAGCTCTGTTCACTCCAGTGGGAAGCCTGGATTTTGAGTGGATTTTGTGGAACAGCTGCCAAGCAAACTCATCCTGGTGCAGGGAGGAACCTGATTAAACCTGTTGTAAGAGAGCACTGGAGAAAGCCAAGTGCTCTGCACAACAACAACTTTTATTGATCCCATAAAACTCAGGAACACTCCCCTTAGCCAGCCACCTATTTTTGCCTGCTATTTACAAAAATGAACCCTGCTATTGATGCATTTAAATCCAAAGAACACTTTTGCAGTAAGTCCCAGCACTGAAAGTGCTCTATGAAAGAAACATCAGTGCTCTCCCCACTTGTGCAGGTACAGAAAACTCCTCTCTGCACTATGGAGACGAGCATGGAGCGACACAGGATGGTGGAGAGAAAAAGGAGCAAGTAGGGAAGCCCCATTGTGGAACGCCAGCCACTTAATCCATTACCTGTATACTTCTATTTACTCATGAGCATCTCAGCTCTCAGCTCTGTTTCATTGCTCCTGTCCTGCTTGTCTTGTTCCTTGTCCTGGCAGGTTCCAACTTCAGCTGAAATCAGACCCCAGAGGAAATGAGTTGGGTTTATTCCTGTGTAGAAGGGTTGCTCAAGCAGGATATCTGTTTATTAAAGCACTGTCTGGCAATTCTCACAGGGTGTCTATAACTTGTAAACTTTTAATACAAAAGGAGATTCAAAATGCAATCAAGAACACAATGGGGTTTGCAAGTTCCTGCAGTTATCCCTCTCCAATCCTATAATCCATCCTTCCGTGGTGACTTGCATAGTTCTGGCCTGATCCTACTGCCCTATTCTCAGGGACATACATAGATTCACAATTAATAACTGTTTCAAATAAATATATTCTATATTTTATATTAAACACTGTTTCAAATTATTCTATGGTATACACATTTCAGAATGAGACCTTCTGAGGAAAAGATGGTATTGTTTGCAGACAAACAAGCAAAGTGTTTCTTATGCTCAAATGACCTAATGGGAAGTTCAATATTAATTTCTCTCACATGGGGAAAGCATATTTTGTATAATTTTTCTAAATGGAGAGGAAAAACCTCAAAAAAATGTTCACTTTAATTTAGAGGCATAAAACAGAGCCTTGGAGAGGTGTGAAGTCATCATCTGGTCCATTCTCTGTTGAGGAGAAACAATGAGAGAAGAACTTTGTCTGGTATAAATTAATTATATTAACATAAAATACACTTTACTAGTTTGTGATTAGTTCTCACATTTTTAGGAGAAAAGGACAGGTCTATCACTAGATGTTTGATAAAGGATGTCATCAGCATGTGATTTCTTTAAATATATTTCTTTTAAAATATCTTTCCATTTCTGAATAAGGATAATTCCTGTTGACTGGTAATCCCAGTACAGAAAACTTAGAGGGGATGGGCAATTGTATTTTCATTTATGTTTGATTGCTTCTCCTTATTTTATTAAAAAAGTTAGACTCCCTCACACAGCAATGTTATCAGCTCTTCTAAGCAGGTAATTTATGAGCCAGCACAGATTACATTTGGGATGAAATAACCATAAATCTAATAACATGGCTTTGTTGAAGAAGAAGTAATTTGGAATTAGTAACCTTAAGCACAAATTTGTCTCTGATACCAATAAAACCCTTTTCCCAAGGAAGAGCTAATTCTGTGGCAATCAGCTTCTCTTCTGAGCCTGGAAAGAAAAACAGAGTCTTACTCCACTCAAGTGAATACAGAAACACAGGATTTTCACCTTCCCACCCGTCCTGATCCAGACTCTGGAATAAATTAAACCCTCAAAATTTTAACCGGGGAGGGCTTGCAGTGTCTGAGGCTGCTTGAAACAACAGATTCTTGGCACCAGACCTTCCTTGAGATGCTCTTTCCATTGTAAAAAGGATTAATAATAACCAAACATGGCTAGTTAATTTCTCCAGAGTCCTTAAATGGTGGAAACAGTGTGTAGATGAGGTAGAACCCCTCACTACTCTCAGCATTCAAAACCCTGCTGGGTATTCCTAGCCTTTGAAATGTCTGCTTTTAATTATGCACATTGCCTTTCTGCCAGGGAGCAGGTGGAACAGCTTTCAGCTCCACTGGGAGCCCACATCAACTCCTCCCAGCAAAGCCTCTTCAAGAGAATTCTCTTTCTGTGTAAAAAAACTTTAGGCATGTACAGGAGAATTTTCTCCTTCCAGTTAATTGTACTAGGAGTAATTGGGAACCTGCACTTCCCCTCTGCTCTGTTATCTGCCCACCAGCTCTGAGGCTGTGCTGTGCTTTGGAGGAAAAACCTCTCTTCTCTTTGCATCCAGCCTGGCATGGAACCATAAATTCATAGAATATCTCAAGCTGGAAGGGACCCATCACAGAGGCCAACACAGGACTGCCTAAAACTAAACCATATGACCACCAAAAATAAATAAATTAAAGGAATGTTAACTGGGAATGTCCTGCAGAAAATGTCACGTGAGTTTTCTTTTTATAGCCACATCTCAGAAGGCATTCTGTATTCAAGGTATACACACCTGTGTGCTTCACTTTGGGACTGGTCAGCCTGGAGAAGAGAAGCTTTGCAGTGACCTAATTGTGGCCTTCCAGTGCCTACAGGAGCTACAAGAAGGATGGAGAGAGACAATTCACAAGGAAAGGAGTGACAGGATGAGGGGCAATGGCTCCAAACTGAAAGAGAATGGGTTTAGCTTGGATTCTGGAAGAAATTCCTCCCTGTGAGGGTGGGGAGGCTCTGGCACAGGGTGCCCAGACTTCTTGGATTCCCCATCTCTGGAATTGTTAAAAGCCAGCTTGGAGAGAGCTCTGAGCACCCTGGGATAGTGGAAAGTGCTCCTGCCCATGGCACAGGGCTGGAACTGGAGGATCTTTAAGGTCTCTTCCAACCCAAACCATTCTGGGATTCCATGGCAGGAATTCACACAGTGAATTAGTGAGAAATATCAATATCAAACTTGTCCAAGCACCCAGCAGTCATTCTTATCTCTCCCCTATCTTTTTATCACTCTTTATTCCAGTGGTAAGAATAACTCCTGCACAGCTAACACAGACCTTCTGTTTGCTCTTATTCCTTCTCGACTTCAATTGAATCTGTCAGGGAATCTTTTTCCCCTTTTATGGCAATTTTTCCCCAGGTTTTCCCTGTGTTGTTTATGGACAGAATGAGCACAGCTGCACATGCAGGCATGACTGAAAGTCAGGCATCCAAGCTCCCTGCCTCGTTCCTGGGCTGCATGTGCCAAAGGGCTTTGGTGCACAAGCTGTTTGTTGACAGACATAAGGAGGTGGAGGTTTGAAAATTCTTGCAGATATTGTTACACCGTACCAGGAATATCTGTCAACAATCAGGAGAAATCCTACAGACCAAAGGTATGCACCTTGAAAATGATCCGCAGAAACTTCACAGAAACCTTGGTAAATTTGGTTAAAGAAGACACAGCTATTTATGGACTGAAAGGATATTATATTTTTAAAATTCTGTTTTGAGAAACAGCCCTGAATGTAATTGCTTTTCTGAATAAGTGTAAATGTAGACAAAACTCCAATCTACTAAAATGAAAACAAGCCAATAGCCTCAAACTGCCCTAAGCCTCTCATCCCCTTTGGTTTCATCTACATCTCCTGGGGATGAGAGAGGAGAGATTGTGAAAAGACAGCATGGGCTTGGCACAGCCACAGCTTTAAAAACCCTTGATATTTGTCTTGAAAATGAAAAGTATAGCCTACTGCCACAGTAGCTGGATTTTGCTAGGAAAACTATAATCACCCATCCTACTTTTCTTCTGTTGGCTTCGTTGCCAGGAGGTTCCCCAGTTCAAGGCTTTGGTTTTTTAAGCAATGCAGGGACAACTCTCAAGGGCAGGCTATAAAAGTAGCAGATACTCCATGCCACAGACTCATTTTTTATCTGAGAAGAAACTTTCCCCTAAAGAGACAAGACTTGTGGTGCTATGAGGTCATAATTAAGAAAAATGCAGACAGGAACTTATTATCTATGTAACATAAGCAGGAGAACAGCAAAATTAAGTGGAGGGAGGACTGGTTAAAGTAAGAGTGAAGGAGAGCATTTCCAGAGTCCTGAGGTTATTACATTTCTACCACAAACCTTTAAAAAAGCAGGTCCCTAATACACAGATATTAGCATTTCTCAGATCAAGTGACCAGCTCCTGCACAGAGATGTCACTGTCAGTTTTCAGGCAAAAAAATCAGAGTAGGACCTAAGTGGGGTTAAGATGGGTCTAAGCTCCTTGCAAAGCCTGAGGAGCAGCTGGTTGCAATGTAAGCATTGTTCATCCAGCATGGAACAGTCCTAGGTCTTCTCCCCTTACAGGAACTCCCTCCTCAAGAGCCTGGTAATCCCTGCTGGGGCACAGAGCGCCAGGAACAGCACGAGAACCATCAAAAACATCACTGAAACATGCACTGGGCTGTGCAAATACCCATGTGGGACAGTGAAACCTTGCAAATAGAAAAAAAAGCCATGCAAAAATGGGGATTAGAATAGCAGGAGTGATCCTAATGCTCTTCAAGGTTCCCTCTATCTTCAGCACTGGAATTTTGTGTGTCTCTAAGACTCCTCCCAAAGCATGTTCCAATGCCATGTTTTTTTCACATGTACCCATCTCATGCTTTTAATAATTAGAGAAAATAATTGCACATCTTTGATGTGCAAAACCCAGCTGAAAGTAACTATTTGCACTTGAAACAGACCCCAGGAATTCCTCCCCTCTCTCACCCTCTTGTACTGAAATTGTGGCGTGTTAAGAATCATCTAAGAAAAACTCAGGCCACAAATAGTGATAAAATATCTGCTGCTTTCCTTTAATACTATTCTGGTCCTATCAAAGTGCAGCTTAAAATACCTTTTCTATTTTCTTTTCCCCTCCTCTCTTGGTTTAAGTCAGAAGTGTAATGGCATTTGAGCTCTTTTTTCAAAGACTTGTAATTGCCCAGATGATAAAGCTGGATGCTGTGGCAAAAGGCATAATGGAAGGAATGTGTTTCACTTCTCACCTGTCTTTCCCAAAATGTGCTGGCAGCCAAGGATGATATTTGAGACCCTTTCAAAAGAATGCTTCTCTTCTCTAATAAAAGGAAGCTTTATTCGGATACTCTTTTTAATTCCAAGGTCCAAAAGAGGCCACGCTCTCAACACCCTCAGAAGCTCAGCTGGATTGAAATGGAAATATTGGAGCCAGCACATGTGTTGCTACTTCTTTTGACTCCATAATTTAAAAAGAAAAATAAAAAAAAGTCATTATTACATCTGCTAAAGGGTTCAGCTCTGCCTGGTCCTCGGTGACCCGAAACTCCCGGAAGGCAATAAAGGAGAGTGCTCGGCCCCTTCTGGGATTCTGCAGATGGTCCCTGCCAAGCACATGATTTCCAGTACCTGCAGAACCATGACACTGCTTGAGGTGCTGGGAGAGTGCTGGAATCCAGCCCTTTCCAGGTGAACATCACAAATATCCCGATAGTTCAAGGCACTCCTGACATCTGCAGACAGGAGAACCTCTTGGTGCTGCAGTACTGGGCAGGAGCAAGCACAGAAATACCAACTAGAGGTAATACAAGCCCAGAAATAAGAAATCTTCACATTTAAATGGAAGCAGACATGGTGTTTATCATGCTCAGCTTTACCTTTCAAATTTCCAGTTGCTTGCAAACAAATCTGTTGCCCTTGCAAGGGAATGTTCAAGACTAAAGAATAAGTCCTGATATTTAATCTGACTTGGAAATTACCCTCCTGAGCTTTTTTTGGGAGAAGAAATGTCACCAAATCATCTAATGTAGGCACCGTGCTGTATAAGATAACATTTACATAGGTCACTGAGAAATGTCTCAAATTTACCAGTGCATCTCTTTGTTTTTGGTTTCCCACACCTCCATCCCTTCAGAAAGTTGTGAGTTTTCACAGAAAACACCCAAACCCTGTGAACATGTGCTTGCCTTCTAAAAAAATAACAACAAAAAAAAGTTCTCAAAAATCCCAAATGCTTTCAGCTGAGAACTCATTTTTGTATGGTTTCCACAGATTTAAACTGTCTATGTTTTCTTTATGGCTACCAGCATCTTCCCTTCTTTTATTTTTTATTTTTTTCCCAGAAACTCAGCCTAGTTTTAGTTCAAATAAAAACCCATCTATCACCCACAATGTACATGTAGGGAGTGAGAAACCCTTCCCTTACAGAGCCAAGCTAATGTAAAGTAGCCAAAAAGCATTAAAAATGTTTTTTAAAAAGGATTAAAATGTATTTGCAGAATGGGCCAAAGAATTTCTTCTCTGCTGGGGAGTTTAAGCTTTCAATTTAAACCCTTTAACAATAATTTCATGATCACTGTTATTAAAGCCCTATTATTTTTATTTTAAGTTTGCTACTGAGCACTTACTACCCAATAAAGCACTTTCTAAAATCGAAAACTTTGTAAAATCTGACTAAAATCCTTGTCAAGGGTACATTTTCCTGCACATTATCTGTTTCCTTCCACTGCCTTCATTTCACCTCCTCATTTTCTCTAGGCAGTTGTGTTGCACCAGGCATCCCATGGCTGAGAGGGAGCCTTTGCTCTGCTGTGCCTTCCAGAGGAGCCTGAGATTTGAATACTTTCTCTTCCTTTACCTCTCTACTTCTGCAAGTCTTTCCTCTCACCATCCCTTCCAGCTCCAGATGTTCTTGTCTTGTTATTCCTTCTTTTTCTCCTCTGGATTTCTTTGCAGTTAGCAATTAATTAAAAATATAATGGCACTGTAGCCCTCCTTGTGACAGAGAGTGACCAACACCAACCACTGTCCTGGAAAAACAAGGTCACTCCTTCTTCCAGAGAAGTGGATCCCAAAAAACCACATAAACCTGGACAATAAAACACCTGGAGCTACATGCACACCACTGGAGTAATTCAAACACCAATTAATGACATTGAAAATGAAAAGGAAACCAAACAAACCTTTAAGAGTAGCTGCACCTCTGTGCCACTGGAAATGCTTTGGGTAGCTGGGATACCTCTGCAGGGCTGGCAGCAGCAGCAAAGGCCCTTTGGGGAATTGGTGTCCTCTTGGATCAGCAGGGAGAGGCCAGGTGGCATCCCCAGGGCAGCTCAGGTGTCCCCACACACCTGTGTTTTGGCACCTGAAGGGCAGCACTCCCATTCCAGATGGCTGTTCCTGGTTAAACAGACACTGATGCCACTCCTGATAGAGCTCAGCAGATCAGGACCAGTTTTTCAACTTCAGGCTGTAAAGAACAACACTGAAAAGAGAAAAAAAATCTTACCAGATTTCTAAATATATGCAGCAACCTCACTTCTTCTTTGAAATCATTATACTTGATAAAAATCGACTGACAATCTTGTTCTAATTTCTTGGGTTTCTTTCTAATGTGTTAAGGCATTCTTGCTGTGTTTTCCAGCTTTTCTACAATTCTAAATGCTTGGAAACTTTTCTTTGTTTACAGTTGGTGCTCCAGGACATGCATGGTTTTAGGAGATAGAAGTTTAAAAAATAAAAATTGCAAAACTTCCAATATGAAACATTCAAAAAAGCCCACAAAGCTTTGCAACCCTGGAGCTGTCCTGATTAAACCTGACTTTGTACAGCTCAACACTTAAAAGAACTGGATGTGTCAGAACATGAATTTTCAGGAAAGCTTGCATTTGCTATGGAGGTTTTGTTAAAACTTTATTCCAGGTTTTATTGCCTATAAGTCAAATGCAAATAAATGACTGTTGGAGTGAAAGTGGGTCTAGTAAATAATCACTTGTAATTCTGATTATTTCAGATTATTTCAGTTATTATTGAGGATACTTATGGAACTGGAAAATCAGAACAACATAAACTTTTAAGAGCA
>WBNQ01019994.1:0-23226 GCA_013401375.1 Spizella passerina | reverse complement strand
TGTGTTTGAAAGAGTTTGGATTGTGATTTATTTCCAACTAGACCTTGTTTCCCATTATTAAAAAAAAAAGAGAGAAAAAAACAAACATTACCAAATCTGGTAAAAAGAGAGTGAAGAACAGGATTTAATATAAGGGGGGAAAAAAGAACCTGCTTATCATTTGCTCTTGAGAATGAAAGATGAAATTTGAAGTTTAAAAGGAAGAGAAATTAAGTATACCAATCCCAGTATCCAAAGTCTGCATCATGCAAATTCATTTCTTACAGGTGTGGTTATCTAAATCCCAAGTTTTTACTGGGGAAAGCAGATTGCGAGTGCTTCCTTAGATCAACAACAGATGAAACCATTTATGGCTGTGTATGATTTTATGCCTATTTCAACTGACAAAATTCAACATGCAAAAGGAAAAGGTTCAAGGACATACAAACTGTGTGTGATGCTCCTTGGAGGATATTGTGTTCATAAAGCAATAAATGGTTTGCATTCAGACTCACAAATGTATACAAACCAGGCTTTTTTGTCTCTTCCATATGATGAATCTAAGCATTGAAGAGAGGCTACTGAACATAAACAGTTCTTCCAGTACAAACTGTTACATACAGCACAATTCACTGCATCCAAATTAGGTGGAGGATCTTTAAAACATTGTTTGTGAGGGAAAGGACTGTAGCAAATAGGGATGATTCAGAGCATTCAGTTCCAGCAACGTTAGGAAGCCTAACATTCAATTTATAACAGCAGATTAATTAAGCAAGAAAGCAAGGAGGGTAAAAGCAAACATTGTTAGCAGTTTATGTAGCAGTGAAGACAAACCTCATGAACTTCACTGTTAATGTCACCAGATTGCAGTAAGGTAGGGAAAAAAGTATTTAAGAACTTCATAAAATGTGTTGACAAAATTAAGCAATAAAGTAGTGATTCTGTCTTAGATTTAACATAGGCAAAAAGAGAGGGAAACAATCAAAGTATTTATAGAACCAAAGAGCCTATGTGAAAACAGTAAAAATGTTTTCAGTTTATACTTAAATTAAAAATATCACACAGAATAGCAAGTTAATGCACTCATTCCACAGAATTGATGTAGATGGCAGAGCAACTTTAGAACTCACCCAAACCTTTATGCATAAGGTGACTACCAACCTCAGGCAAGGAAATTCTTTCTTTATTCAGGTCTCATGTCAGTCCTCCCTAGTGTGATCTCAGACCTTATCTCACAAAAACCCTAACTCCTAGGATTTCCACACAAGTTTTGACCAAGCATAAGCAATTTTAAGGGGAGCAGCATTAATTTTCATTTTCTTTAAACCAAATTGCAACGTTAGCTAAAACTGGCAGTTAATGTTTGTGTATTTCAGCTGAATGAAAAAAAAAAAAAAAAAACAACCAAAAAACCAGCCCATGTATATTAGGAAAATAGACATTGAACAGAAATCTAGCCATTTTCATAATACAATTACTCTTGGAAGTAGTATATAATAAATCACAGGAGAAAGTCAATGCAAGAAAGACAAATGGGCAAAAGCATACAGTATGCTTTGAAATAAATCCAATTTTATGATATTTGTTATCTAGGGAAATGCTGCATTCTGAGGTACCAAAAAATTAATTAGAAGTAATCCTTTCAGTCATGTGTAAACTACAGCATGACCTTTATCAATGGCTATAACTGATCCACACCTGAGTTTGTTTAAGCCAGAGAAAAGAGTTTTGCTGACTTGAATCAGCTCTGGGCCAGGTCCCAGCTGCTTCTGGTGGAGAGCAGCCCTGTGCCACAGGTGGAGGCAAACAGGGAAAGGTTAGCTCCTGATGGAACTTCAACTTTCAGCTGAAGCCCAGACTGAATCCCACATTAAACTTTGTCTACAGATTTTATTTTCTGAACCAGAGCTCAAGCTGCATAAATCAGTTTTTCATTCTGCAAATAGGAAACCTTGTTGCCAAAAATTAAATTGACTACAGAGTATTAAGTTTTACAGCTGGATTGGACAACTGACCAAGCACAGAGCTGGGGGAGCTTCACAATTTATTAATTATTTAGTTCTTTCAAATTCCAGCTTCTTACAAAATTGTATTCCTCCTGATTCAGAGCTCCAGGATGGCAGGGTAATGTGGGATTTCTTCATAGCTTATTTTTAAAATAAATCTTTATTTTAAAAAGTGAATGCTGACTGTCCTGAGGAAGAATGACTTCAGTAGTGTGGAGACTGATTGCTTCACCAGCTTTTGTCAATTTTTAGTGAATTTCATTCTTACTACCATAGGCAATCCTTAACTAATGCTTGTTTTTGTTACTGTAATAAGAAAAATAATGGTTTTTGCTTAAAGTGATAAATAAATATTAGGATATGAAAGGAAATGTAAGCCTTGTGCTTTTAAATTATACCTTAAGAAATAATTTTGTATTTTATTTATTTTTATAGTTGTAATAAATTGCTATATATTTCTTGGCAGTAAGGGCCAAATTAAAAGGAAATACTTATGTAGAATTTCAAGGAAAATAAAGGAAAAACTCCTTATGATTAATTATTGGCTGTATAGTGAAAGAGAAAGCAGAACGTATATTTCATGGTATAGAACATGTAACAGATTTTTTTTTTGCATGGGTAAATGTTTGACAGCACTCTCTAGACAGCCTTTCTTATTTTCGTTCTGCAAGAAGCTGATCATGCAGCCTTTGTAAAGTGTTTCCCATACCATCAAGGAGAGTTGTGCCTGAATAAAGATGGAATGATCAGTTTTTGTGGTGGGGGATAAGTGGTATATTTTAAACTGATTTCCTCCTCAACACATTTTTAAGCATAAAGTTTTAAATCTTTTGTGCTCAAGAGGTAAAATAACTGACATAAGAAGTTGCTCTGTGTAGCTGCCTTTCAAAGAAAGTCAATGTTACTTGTGAATGTTTAATGGAACTTTACTTTTTTATTTCATTACTAATAAAAATGCCTTGTGGAGATTAATTTCCAGATGGATCTGAAAGGACTGGGTGAATTTAGCAGTTAACACCAAAAAAAAAAACAACCTATAATTATTGAAAGAGGATCTCATAGGTTTGGCTGTTAGTTAACTTGTGGTATACTACAGCTATCCCAGATATGTTCTAACAAGGAGAAACAAAGTGAAAAATTGAAAAAAAAGTCCAAGTTAACTTTTGGTGATCTCTTTACTCTCTTCATATGTCTATTGGACTGCAGTGAATATCTTTGTGTCACTCCTGTGTGTATCTCAACCTGGGAGGGGAAGGTTTTACTTAATGAAATTGGCAACTGGGCTAAAAGTTCACTTTTGCCTTCCCAAAATTTTTAAAAAGCAGTTGTTTATGTAAAAAAAAAAAAGAAAGTTAAATGCAATTGAATCCAACTTTCTAGCAAATTTTTAATCTTTAATAAAATCAGTTGAAGTAATTGGACTAAGTAATAATGATCCATTTAATTTGAAATATTTTTAGATTGCCCATAATTGATTTCAAGACATTGACTGATTGCTGTAAAAGCTTGGTTTTTACCAGCTGACAAGCTGATGACAAGCATTAATGGATTTTGCAATAAAGAATTTGAATTGGAGAAGGAATTTTGTCAGAAGAAAATGCATGTTTCAGTTATAAAAATGCCTGACAGCAGAGATGGATGCTACATCATTGAAAACACCCTAAAAACAAAGTTTGAAACTTTTTGGTAGAAAGTATAAAGGTCTATAAATGCAACCATTTTTTATTGGCATATTTTTCTCAGGCTTGACTTCCATTAAACTTGCCTTTTTTGTAGCTACCTTCTGCTGGTGAATTCCAGTCAGATGGGGCTTAGGCACTTGAGGAACTGTCAAATGCTGACATTCAGAGGGACTAAATCCATTTCACTTCTTTGTCTAGAAGTTCAGTTATCCTCTCAGAGGAGGAGATCAGGTTAATCTAGTGCAATCTTCTTTTCACAAACTCATGATTCGTTTTGTTCCCTTCTCCATTTACCTCTATATTTGAAAGCCTCTGACTGGGGCTATATAACAAAACAAATTCCATGAGAAGAATGAAGTGGAGAAATAACTTCAGGTAGTACTGTATCTGCAGCTGATATATTATATAACCAGCTGTTGTACATTCAGGCTTTTTTTAGATGTATGTCACATCTAATATGCACTTTAATGCAATAGTTTAAGGTATAACTATAATCTGACATATGCTACAATTGCTGTGACACACAGAATAGATAAACAAGCCGAGTTCACAGAATCACAGGATTGTTAGAGTTGCAAGGGACCTCTGGAGATCACCCAGTCCAATCCCACTGCAAACACAGGGTGAACTAGAACAGGTGACACAGGAATGCGTCCAGGTGGGTTTGGAATGTCTCAGAGAAGGACACTCAATGACCTCCCTGGGCAGCCTATTCCTGTGGCCTGACACAATCAATACTAAGATATTCTTCCTCATGTTCTACCTCAACATGAGGAAGAATATCTTAGTATTGATTGTGTCAATAGAACTCCTTGTGTGTTGGTTTCTGGCCATTGCTTCTCTTCAAAAAGAGTCAGGCACATCCTCTTGGTATCTGCTTTTGAGATATTTATATGCATTGATGAGACCCCCTCTCAGTCTTCTCCTCTCCAGATGGAACATGCCCAGCTCCTGCAGTCTCTCCTCACAAGAGAGATGCTCCAGACCCCTCCTCATCTCTGTGGCCTCTGCTGGGCCATGTCCAACAGCTCCTTGTCTCCCCTGTACCGAGGAGCCCTGACCTGCACACAGCAGCGCTGCAGGTGTGGCCTCTCCAGGGCTGAGCAGAGGGAAGGGATCCCCTCCCTGACCTGCTGCCCACACTCTTCCAGTGCACCCCACGATCCCATTGCCTCTCCTGGCCCCAGGGACACACTGGCAGCTCAGGGTCAGTGTGTCACCCACCAAGACTTGCAGGTCCTTCTCTGCAGAGCTGCTCTCCAGCAGGTGAGCCCCCAGCCTGTGCTGGTGCTTGGGGCTGCTCCTCCCCAGGTGCAGGACCCTACACTGGCCCTTGTTGAACCTCATTAGTTTTCTCTCCACCCGTCTCTGTAGCCTGTGAAGAACCCACTAAACAGCAGCACAGTTAATGCTGTTCTCTTTCTTCTCTCAGTAGGTAGGATGCGAGGGGTTTTAAGATTTTTTGCCTTAGTTTCTGTCTCAAGTAGGTAAAGCTGCTGTATGACTTGTCCATATTTATTTTATTCACTCACAGAGTGCTGATAGTAATTTTCTTATCAGTAAGTGTAGTCTTAAAATATTTGTCATACCATTGATCATCAAGTCACTCCTAACTATCAAGCAGATATCAAGCAAATATAATTACATATAAAATATTAGGAATGTTTAGAAAGATACAAATTGAGCAATCAAAAAATGCTTTACAGAATTTTTACAGTGATGCAAATCACAAAATCATTTAGGCTGGAAAACATCCTGTTCTGGCTTTGGCTGGAGTAAGGTCAACTTTCATCACAGTGGCTCATATGGGGCTGTGGTTGGGATTTGTACTGAAAACAAAGCTGATAATACAGAGATGTTTTTATTATGGGCCTCTCACTTCAAGCAAGACATTAATTTGCTGGATCATGTCCAGAGAATGGCAGTGAAGCTGGTGAAAGGTCTAGACAGTAAGTGACATGAGGAGAACTGAGGAAATTGGGGGTTTCCAGCTAGTGGACACTCAAGGGGGACCACTGGTGTCTGTCCATGACTCTGAGGTGACTCCATTCCTCAGTCCTTCCAGCACTGCCTCACCCTTCAGAACTGCCTCCCAAGGCACTCTGTGAACCAGGCTCCTAAACAGCTGAAGTTTGCTCTCTCTAAGGTATCAGTTCTGCTGACTAAAATTTCCTGTTTGTTGTTTCCTAAACAACCACCACACTGTCCCTCTCTGTTCCCAAATATGTCCAGGGGACCATCTTCCCTAGCTGACTCCTTCACTGGCTGGAAGTTCTCTTCCATGCAGCCCAGGAAGCTCCTGGATTGCTTCCTCTCTGCTGCATTTCTGTGTTTTCATCAGATGGATAACATGAGAACAAAGGTTAGCGATTTTGAGATGTCTCTCAGCTGTTTATAGCATAGTTCATCTGTCTATTCATCCCATGTGGGTGGTCTATAACAGACTCACACCAGGATATCTGCCTTGGTGGCCTTCTCCTGATTCTTACCCATAAACACTCAACCCTGTTGTCACCATCCTCAATCACTAGACAGTGACAATGCTGCCAGTTTTGTTTAAAAAATATTGATGCAGAGATTAGCTGATTTAAAAAAAAAAAATACACCATGGCCACATTAGTCCAAGGAAAGTGCTTTGTGGGGAAAAACAAACAAACAAACAAACAAAAAACCAACACCAAAATTTGTCGAGGTGCAACTGTTTCAACAAGGCTTGAAAGATAGGACAGCTTCCAAGTTCCAAGGGGATCCTGTCTCTACCTGCAAGGAGAAAACAAGCTATGTTTGAACTAACCAAACCTTTTCATTTTGATATTTCTATGTTTTGTTGTTTTGCAAAAATCAGTTAGGAAGAGAATGGTTTAATTCCAAGGAAAATGTAAATACTACCCTTCTATTCTCTCCAGCACTAAGCAGTCAGGTTACACAGGGAGGAAGAGGAGGTTTTCCCCCTGCCTTGTACTTTAAGGCAAGTTATTGATAGTCAGTTAATGCTCAGTCTGCCAAAGGAACCTAAGAAATCTTTGCAATATATGCCTTAGTAAGTGCCTATATTTTTTTTTCTTCTTTTGTTATTTTCTTACCTGGTCAATACTTGATAGCTCTTGGGAAAAGAGAAGCTCTTAGATGCTAATATTCTTTAATGCCTGGTGTATTTATTTCAGTAAGAGCTGTCTTGAAATGGGTGGGATTTTTGACAGCTACAGTACACTAAGCATTGATCTACTTAAAAGGGCATCATTTGGTATTCTTGGAGATCTTTGAGGAAGTTTGTTTCTAGTTAAAATGACATTCTCTCTTCCTTTTGCCATTCGATGTAAGTGCAGCACAAAGTGCTGTGTACAGAGTACAAGTACAAAGCTTTTGTTTTATGGAGAGTGATAACCTGCAGTTCATGTACAAGTTGGAAGGCAAGGGACATACTGAAATGGGTAAGAGGGACCAAAAAAATCCTGTTTCTTTAATGAGAGGAAGCTGTGAAATTATGCAATTCATTCGTTCACCTGGGTGCTGATGCTGTTATTATTTAGGTAAGAAGACAAGTGTGTGAGAGCATCTGAGTGCAGTAATGATCAATTCCTGTCCCCACTGACTTAGAACATGCCCCCATTCCCCTGAAGTCACCAATATCAACACTGCCTGTGCCAGCAGAGCACAGGTGTGAAATAGGGAAACATGGAATGGTTCACAGCTGGCAGGGCCATGGACTCGCCCCCTGCTCCCAGGTCACTCCCCCTCTCTGCATGTTGAGGGGGCAGCCATGTGCAGCCAAATGCTATCCCTCCCCAGCAAGGGAAAAAAGAACTGCTCAAGAATGGAATGGAGAAGCAGAGAACCAAAGGAATAGACAAGAAAAAGCTCTATCTTATAAATTCTCAGTGCAGTTTTCAAGCAGAAAGTTCAACCCCAGGAGCTGGTTGGAGCAGTCTGTCAGCATTGCAGCAGTTGTGATTGGAAACTTTCTTCACACCTTTTGATCAACTTACTAGTGAAGATTTATGTGTCCATTCACAGCTACAATCTCATCTTGCTTTTAAAAAATAAAATGCAAGATTGCCCTCTTTACTTTTAGACATTCTTGTTATTGTCGATCAATGAAAAAACCAAAAAAAAAGAAGCTCTGAAATATTTGTGTATGATTAACAATTTATCAAGTTGTCGTATATCTACCTCTGTTTGTTTTCTATTTGCTTAAGGGTTTGCAGAACTGCCTGTAGGGGTGGAGAGGGAAGTATTAACAGTTCTTACCTTCAAAAACACTCCACCAAAAAAAAACCCCAGCTGCAGGCATGTCTTAAATCCCAAGAGTACAATTATGTGCACATATATTCTAGTTTAAGCTCAAAATGGCTATGAAACTGAAGCTCCTTCTGTTAGTTGTTTATTTTGCTGTATCCTAATTGTACTGTACATGCAGAAGTTATCTCAGAAGTCACATTTGGTGAGACATTACCACATTTCATAAAGGATTAATAAAGATACTTCCAAGAGTAGATAAATTTGACAATTACAGTATTGTAAGAAAAGCTTCACAAAAAAAAGAATGTCTCATAACAAAATTTTAGGCTTACGATGTTTGGCTGTCTGTTTTCAAATGTGCTTACTCCAGTTGATAACTCCAAAATGATGCTTCTTAGTCTAGAACTGTGTCAAAAAAAGTGAGACTTTGTTAATTAGAGTAAAATTCAACTTGAAGATTAGATGAACCTCTATCAGTCTTAGGCTATTTAGAAATTATATAACAACTATTCTGTTAATTCATTGAATATGCAGAGGAATAAAGACAAGAACCAAGGTCAAGTGAAAACTGCAATGGAACTGATTCCTCAGGATTCAAAGGGACTGTTAAGATCAGACTGACTTTTCTCTAACACTTCCTGTAGCTCTGGTACTGCACACACAGTTTTGACTTACGACTTTTGTTTCAGGAATCAGTCGGATCATGACTTAAAGATCTGGAGAGAACAACAGAAACAGAAATATTCCTTTGGAATTATTCACATTTAAAAATGTATAGTTGTTACTCAGAACAAGTCCAGCTTCCTCTTGCTATCATTATGTACTTTCTTTTGCTGTATTGATGGCTGCCCATTATTACTGAGTTCTTTCAGCATGGATCTTTTCAGACAGTAATTTCCCGTTGACTCTGTCTTAGCCTGGATAAAATAGCAAGCAATCAAAAATGGTCAAAATAAGACATGTTTTATTTATTTTGCTTTTGAGGAGATCCAGCTAAACAAGAGGAGTCACAGCATAGGATCAAAGTCTCAATGATTGTGAAACTGATAGAATTCAGTACTGTATGCATAATTCCATAGATTTAATTTCTTTTTAAAGATAACTACAAATTGGAAGTAATCATTCCTAGAATCATTGAATGGTTAAGGCTGGAAAAGATCTTCAAGATTACCAAGTCTGATCCTCAAACTAGGACCACCACCATGTTTAACATTAAACCATGTCCATAAGTGCCATATCCACACATTTTTGAATGGTTCCATGGATGGTGACTCTACCATTCCCCTGGGAAGTCAAATCCAATGCTTTACAAACCTTTCTGTGAAGACATTTTTCCTACACAGCCAATCTAAATCCTCCCTGGCACAGGCTAAGGCTGTTTCTTCTTGTCCTGTCACTTGTTGCCTGAGAGAAAGGACCAGTTCCACCTCACTACAGCCCCCTGAGCATCCTTTCCTCCAGGCTAAACAACCTCAGTTGCTCCTCATCAGATGTGTGCTTCAGACCCTTGTCCAGTTCCATTGTCATTCTCTGGACAGGCTGCAGTGCTTCAATGTCTTTCTTGTAGGGAGAGGTCTAAAACTGAGCACAGTATTGAAGTTGCAACTTCTGCAGTATAAAAATAACCGCTCCAATCCTTTGGACAGAAAAAACAAAACAAAACAAAGCAAAACAAACAAAAAAAAAAACCTATCCAAAACCCAAACCCACAAAAAAAAAAAACCCAAAAATAAAAACAAAAGCAGGAAGAAAAAAAAATGTTTCATAATGCAGATGATCTGTTTGTGTTCTTTCATGAGCTCCTCTGACCGTGGATTCACTGTCTGCATTACTTTTTATGTAATTGCAACTGAAGTGATGAATTTTTTGTGTATTTTTCAGTCCATGCCTTAGATGTTATATCAGTTTGTGTTATCATTCTGAACATTTGCTACTTTCTTTCTGCGTGCAGACTCAGGAATGTTTAATTAATTGGGATCAAAACAACAGATCTCTGACAAGCACTCTAGAGCAAATTATTTTGTAATTCCTGTGACATTTTGAAGGCTGGGAGTAAGGGAGGGGAGCAGCAAGTAGGGACATTATTGAGCACCATAACTCATTCTGTTTGGAAACCCTGTATTTATTGGTCTGTCAAGCAATTATCAGGAATTCCAAGAGAGCAATTCAATTTACACTGATCTTAATGGTCAGTTTAATTGAATTAGGCCTTATCAGTGAGATATATGTAAAGAAGGTTTTGGTTTACTGCAGACTAGAACTATTGCTGCAAATGTGACCATATAAGGTTTCACAAGGTGAGCAATCCTCATACCTGAGAGAGACGACACAGAAAAAAATGGTCAAGACAAGCTGTGATTTAGTACCAAACAAGTGCTCCAGAATAGGTCAGTAATGCGCTGCTGGAGATGTCACTCACTACTTTTTGTGTGTCTGTAATTTTGGTTTTGGGGATCTTTTTTGTTTTATTTTGGTTATGGTTTTTATGTTTTGTTTACGGTTTCATTTTTCTTTTTTACACTCTTGTCACAGTTGTGGGACCAGTCATGGCACTAGTCAAAGAAAACCAGAATATATACTGAAGCAAACACACATTTCCTGGATGCAAATGTTATTTTCTGTTACAGTAGCAGTAGCATCTTTTCCCTTCTTTAAGTAAGTTTGACCAAATAAACCTTACTAAAAACTGAATATAAATGTTAGCTCTAATTGTCTATTAGACTTGATAATTTTTTTTAATGTAAAAGCACACCATACAATGGGAATATAAAAGAAGATGTTTAGGAAAATTAATAGATTCAGAAGATTAGAAGAAGAAAAAAAGAGCAAAAATCAAGAAGGAAAATAACGGCTCTGTATTTCCAAAGACATACGGGAAAAAAAGTCATATTTCCCCCTGAATTTTAGGGAAAATAATTGCTTTTCATGATTCAGTTGTACTGGATTTACAGCTTGCTTCTCTTTCCTGAGAGATGTGGGGAGTTCTAGAAAAGGAGGCCCAGCCATCAAGGCTTCCCAAGGATGTGTGCAGCACAGGCCCATCTTCACCTGGTTAACACTTATTTTGCCAAAGCCATTCAGTTGAAATCAAACCCTGCCGTAGTCTGAGAGAGCTCAAAACCCTGTTTGTGATGGCTGCTGGGGACACTGGGCAGAGGAAAGCAGTGCAGGGGCAGCGTGTGAAGGGCAGAGCGGTGCAGATCCCTCGAATTGTGCAGAGGCCGAGGTGTTGGCTTCATTGGAAGCTGCTCCAGGTGCTTCCCTGCAGTGCTGAAAGGGAAAAATAAATGCAACTGCATCCAAAGTTAAGGAAGGAAATGAGGTGCAGGAGAAGAGAGTGACAATAGGGACTGCCCTGCAGAAGTCTGGAGATCTCTGCCAGATGTGGCAACAGAAAAACCTCACAAGAGAAAGCAGAGGCTGGAATAATTTGTGTAATTCTTACTCTATAGTTTCCCTAATTATGACATTATCCAAACTCCAAAAAAAAGAAACAATTTTCCAGAAAATTGTGGTCAAAAATCTCAGTGAAAGGCAGTTTATAAAATTATCAGAAATCATTACATCCAGCAAACAGCATTTGGATCTCAAGATTTTCTGACAGTTTTCTGTAGATAAGGTTGACTTCTTTGGTAGTTCAGCACCCTGGGAAGTCTGATTGGTCTTTGAGAGAGGGTTTGCATGAAGATAAGGATTTAATAATGTTTCTTTTACTTTATCACAATGCTGGCTGAAAATTGGACAAGCTTCAGTACGTTATGCTATATCTGATAATATCTTCAGTGCCTATGTGTGCAGTTTAAATTCTGTATGTATAGTCTTCCAGGGCAGAAACTGCTTTTTATCTCCATTCAAGCAAGTAGCCATCATACTGCTACAGTCAGAGCAGTCCTTGAATAATTCTGAGAAACTGAGTCAGAATGCATATAATTATAATGGTGAAGTAATTTTGGAAGGAATTAGCATCTAACACATCTTTATTGCACCTTAAATTTTAGGTATATTACTCAGGGAAGCATTCCTGATTCAGATTAATTTCTCATGTACCTATACATTGCTTTTAAGATAGATTACAGTGGGCAGTGCAGTAATGGCTCACTGACACATAGCACTTGTCATCATCCAACTCAGGATGCATAAAAACCTTTCCAACAGATAGGTTGTCTTTTTATGCTTTATTAAAACTGTGTGGCACAACTTACACCTTTGATTTCCTTACCTAATGAGGCAGTCCTTTACTATCTCAAACAAGACATTAGACTGAATAGACACATTTGGGTTAGTCTTACATAGAATATCATCAGGTAGTCCAAGCTGTGAATGCATAAAGGAATTGAAAATGGAAAAATTGCTGCCACTTGATGTAAGGAGATATATATTTTTGCCTCATTTGAGATGTTTTCAGGCCTGCAAGTATGATACAGCTGTAATGACCTTATTTTTCTCCTCTCATACCTTTCTTTTTGGAAAAAAAAGTCAAAATATCATTATAACTATTAACTTTGAAGAAAACACTTTTAAAAGCTGTGTGATTGCTTGGTAGGCTGTTATGACTTGATAGCACTGGCAAGAAAAAGGGTGAGACAGAAGTACAAAGATGGGGGAGTAGGTTGATGAAAAATGTGTGAGTCAAAAATATATCCACACCCATTCCAAACCTTGAAATATAAGAATCCATTAAAATTCTGTATACCCACACACACAATCTATATATATTTAAAGTATAAAGAACTGTGAGAAAATATAGGATCATACAGAATAGGTTTATGTTTCTACATGTTTAGGAAAATAAAAGAACATGCTCTGAATGTTCAGTAAGACCTCTTGAGCCCAGCACAAATGAACAACTCTGTCCCTCCATAACGTGACACTAAATAGAGCAGACGTTGACTTCAGATCATGAAGCAAAATCAATTTCTAGTGAAGTTTTGCATTTGACCTCAGCAAAATCAGGATTTTTCCTGTTGTTTTATGAAATTATTCTTTCTGAAAGCCTTTTTGGTTTTGTTTGAGGAGTTTTTTTGTTTATTTGTTTGGTTTTTTGTTTTGTTTTTCCCTCTAGCTATTCTTTTTCTAACCCCAGATTATCAAATATCAGTCCAGTGAGGAAAACATGTATCTCTCTGCATAAAGCTCATTCAGTAGTAACAGCTCTCAGCTGCAGAAGAGCATAGCAGGTTTCCTCATAGAAGGCTCATTCTCAACAAGCAGTTTATAAGGACTACTTATACTTTGTATAAACTGGTTTTTTTTTTTTGGTCTTTCAAAAACATGAAAGTATCTTTCTTGTGTTCTAAATTATTTAGGCAGACAAAGATAAACAAGGTCTCTGCTCTGATACCAAACCACCCACATGGCATTTACTTTTCATTGGCTGAATTCCCAGCTGCTGGTTCCTCAGTGGATATATAGCACAGCTGCTCCATGTAACACTCTCCTTCCTCATGTCAACCCCTTTTGGAAGTGGTGGATATAGAAGCTTCAGCAGCATGGGTTGTAGGAAGAGACTGTGGTGGGCAAGGTGAGAGGCTGGTGAAGGCATTTGGGTAGGGTAGGAGGGATGGTTCTGGAGAGCTCTGGGCAGTTCTTCCAGCCCCTGTGGCAGATGGGTGTTGGAGAGTGAGAGTTGGTGTCCCTTAGATATGACTCTCCATAGTGACCCCTCACTAGTGGGTTCTGCAGGGCTCCATCCTCAGCCCTGTGCTCTTCAACATCTTCATAAATGACCTGGATGCAGGACTGGAAGGGCCATTGAGCAAATTTGCAAGTGATACAAAACTGGGAGGAGCTGCTGACTCCCTCAAAGGCAGGGAGGCCCTGCAGAGAGACTTCGACAGATGAGAGGCCTGGGCAGTCACCAACCATGTGAAATTCAACAAGGGAAAATCCTGGATTCTGCACCTGGGATGGAGCAACCCTGGATGTACAGACAGACTGGGGAATGAGAGGCTGGAAAGCAGCACCAGGGAAAGGGACCTGGAGTTCCTGGTTGATGGCAAGTTGGGTGTGAGCCAGCAGGGCCCTGGCAGCCAGGAGGGACATCCCTGTCCTGGGGACATCAGGGACAGCATGGCCAGCCAGGCAAGGGAGGGGATTGTCCTGCTCTGCTCTGGGGGGCCTCACCTCGAGTGCTGGGGACAGTTTTGGGTGCCACAATACAGAAAAGACATTAAGCTGTCAGGGAACATCCAAAGGAGGCTACAAAGATGGAGAAGGGCCTTGAGGTGAAGCCGTGTGAGGAGGGGCTGAAGTCCCTTGGTCTGCTCAGCCTGGAGGAGACTGAGGGGAGACCTCAGTGCAGTCACAGCTTCCTTGTGAGGGGAACAGGAGGGGCAGGCACTGATCTCTGCTCTGTGGGGACAGGGACAGGACCCAAGGGAATGGCCTGGAGCTGTGTCAGGGCAGGTTTAGGTTGGGTATCAGGAAAAGGTTCCTCCCCCAGAGGGTGGCTGGGCACTGGAACAGGCTCCCTAGGGCAGTCTTCACAGCACCAGCCTGGCAGAGCTCCTGAAGCATTTGGACAATGCTCTCAGGGACATGGTGTGATTCTTTGGGCTTGCCTGTGCAGGGCCAGGATTTGGACTCAATAAGTCTTGTGGGTCCCTTGCAACTCAGAACATTCTGTAATTCTAGGAGTCCCATATTGGGGAAGAGTTTGAAGCTAAGCTGTGGGGTATGATTTTAGACTTGTCTTGCCAGTTGAGGAACATTTCAAGCATGACATCAGGGGTTGTGTGTGACAGAGTAGTTTTATACTCCTTTTGAATGTGATTTAAAAGAAAGTTGTGGACCCTCTTGCCATTAGTCTAGGTAGAGTTACAATCTATAAGCAATTTTTAACAATAAATTGCTTCCTTTCACAGAAAGCACTTAAGTTTTGAATAGCAATAATTTTGTCTAGGTTTAAGGGTACCTAAGCAGTGGTGCTTGGACATTTCGAGGTATTTTTGCTCATATCACCTAATAATACCTCTCCTATGGAGCTTAGGAAGAAGAACAAAAATGATTTTGATAAAGGCCAAACAAACATAATAGATGAAAAATAACTGTTTCTATTGAAAGTAGTATTTTGGTAAGGTCTTTGCTCTATGAGGCCTGTCCTTACATGTCTGTGGGACAGACATACAGAGGAGAGATGGAGGGAGCTGCCCTTTGCAGTGCATGCCTGCCCTACTGCAGGGGATGGAAGACAATTAGGAAATAAAGCAGCAATGTTCTCTGGCTCATGCTAAAGTCCTCTGTGTGCTCTAACCATTATTTTGTTGCAGCCTATCAATTTATGTAACTGAGTGTGTTTGCTTGTGTTTTACTGTCTTTTATTTCTTGATTGCTTTTCATGTGTATGTCACATTTGTCAAGGTTTTTATGGTCTTGGGAACAGACATTGTGGTCCTTTCTTTCTAGGCTGCCTGTTTCTCCAAGACATGGTTGCAACAGAAGTTTTCCTGTTATCAGAGTTACAATGAGTAAATACCTATATTGTGGAGATGTTTAAAGCAACCCAATTTCTAATTCCTTATTAACTTTACAGTGTTAGGCTAGTGCTTGCTGTCATATACATGTTCAGTCATGCACAGTTTCTGCTGAATTTTGTTTGAATAACAGGAGAAAGAAAACACATCACCTGTTTTGATCATAAAAGAGGCTTGAAATAGCATTTCTGAGCCTTCCAGAAGTGTGGCAACTCCATATTCTGGTGTGAGGTGTGCTCAGCTCTGCTGTAGGTGTTGAGGCATTCCCCATCCTGTTAATGGCAAGGAGAACACACCTAGATGCTCTACTGTGCATTCAATTAAAATGTTTTAGCTGTTGTCCTCCCATAACTGACTCAGAAGTTCTAGATGTTTAGTCTAACAAGTTTAACTGAAAATTACTTTCCAGTAACCTTCTAGACTGTTGTTGTAGAAGATGGTAAGTCTTGATTCAGTGCTCAACCCTGAATGAGACACAAAATGACCTTAAGTTTCAGTTGAATGGATTGTTACAGTGAATGAAGACATGCTTTTTCTTTGGATGACAAATACAAAGCTTTAGCTTTTGTTAGGAGACTGCTGTATAGTTTGTGATAATTTGTTTTAAATTGGGTCTGATGTCAAAGGAATACTAATTCATATCATTTTTTTTGAATACAGATTCCAAGATGTGTCTATTTACACTGCCTACAAAAGGCAGTTTTGCTCAGCTATTAAATCACCAGACTTTGGAGATATTCACAGTGTTTAAATATGTGCCAAACTGTCCTGGAATTGAGTGGTCCTATGCATTTCCTAGTTCACATCTCCTGCCTTTGCTGTCATGCTTTCATGCGGCTGCGTCTGACAGACCACAGCCTAACTGTGCTCTACAGCCTGCTTAAAATTCTGGTGTAAATTGTCCCTTGATCCATGCTCTTCCCATTGCTTTCTCTCCACAAATGTTTTTAGACTATCCTATTAACTGCTAAAGGAAGTTTTTAATTAATTCTGATATGGTCTCTAAACTGGGATTAGGAGAATAACAGTTAATAACATAATAATCAGGTTAACTGGAATAATCAGGACAATCATATCATAATTCTTTTGTCCACCTTTTGTCCATCTTTTGTCCATCTTTTGTCCCATCCTCCCTACTTATTTTAATAAGAAAAAAAATTCAAATCAAAAAACAGAAAAACAAAACCCAAAAAACCCTTTCAGATTTACAGCAAGCGTGCTTGTTGGAAAACAGATTATATTGAAGTTAGTTGTGGCAATATGTGTTATCCTTCCTGTCTTTTAGTTTACAAAAGAAGAAACAGGAGGGAAAGGAAATGATACCTTTTCTACTTTATTTGGTGACTGGAGCTAGGGAAGAATATACAGCAGATGCATATATGCTTTTACATTTGAAAGAGATGCAAGCTGGTTTTATGGAAAGGATACACAAAAAAAAGAAGAGAAAGCCTGCATTGAAAAGCAGTTCCTGCTGGATGAAGTAGGTAGCCTTTTTTTCTTAGGGACTTTAAGCTTATTTGAATAGGATTCTAAAAGCAGGAAGCATAATCTCTCTCTCAGACGGGCGAAGGCTGAACTCCAGTGCTCAAACAAAAAGCAGACAGAAACACAAGTGCTTCCAAAATGTTTCTGCCTTGCCCTGTATCCCCGGAGTGCTGCTGCCCTGCTTCTGCAGCTCGCCCTCCAGAAACCCCAGTGAGCGAGGAGGGCCGCCGCTGCTGGGGAGACTGAGATTACTGATTAGGAGAGAACATAATCAGGTAGATTGAGCCTGTGGAGGGAGAAACCATTCCAGCGAGGAGGGAGGGAGCGCAGCACACGCCGGCTGTGTACCTTGGGAGAGCACCTCGCTGCTGTTCAAGGAAACAAAATTGGCTGTAATTCTCCCGTCGGCTTCTGAGAAAGGGGGTGCTCTTTTTGTGCCCGTGAAACTGGAGGGTGATTGCAGGCGTGCCTTACCTGCACCTGGCAATGAGTCTCCCTCCAGGTTTCTCCTACTTTGGAGAATGTGTTAGCGAGAAGTGCCCACGGGGAAATCCACTGACCGCTTCCTCACGAAGGTAGCGAGACACCGCAGTGCCGGCAATGCCTGGGGATGCCTCGGGTGAGTACCGGCTGTAAATGAATGCAAGGACTGTTCAAAAGAGTGAAGAGCAGCAGGAACGCGAGCCGAAGGACGGCATTTAGGTCAGTCGGCTGCCTGCCGGGATTTTGGGGTGCTGCTGCTCTGGGGGCTCGGGGGAGCTCCTCTGCCGGGGCTCCGAGGGCAGACGGGGCAATGGGAGGCGGCTGACCCCGACCCGCCGGAGCATCCCCTCCCTCCTGCCCCAAAGCCGAGCCTTGCATAACTTTTATTTTTAAATCTGGTCCAAAGCCGCGTGGAGAGTATCAACAGGGTGTTAATAAAGAGAGGGAAACAAACAAACTTTTGTGTGTAGTAAGTCTCTGATTAGGTTAAACAGATTTGTTTGTTTTTTCTGCCCGCTGATGGGAGGGGAAAGTGCAATGAGTTCAGTGGCAATACAAGAGCGTTGGCACAGTTGTGGGTAATAGAGGATAGCTGATCAAAGAGCATTTGTTTTGCTAAATGACCATATCATTTTAAAGGCAGTAGAAAGATGCAAAGTTTACTGCAAACAAATTTGGACATGGTCAAATGAATTACTCAGCTGATGATATAGAAATAGCTTGGAAACTGGGCCATCAGGCAAAAACAACCTTGCATTCAGTCTAGGATAATTGCATGGACATGTCTACAGAGGATTGCTGCTGAAAAGTAGCTAAAGTAACTTCATAACTTACAAGACTTTTGGAAATAGGTCTTGAGAGAATATTTGGCTGTATATATGTAATATAATGCTCCACTTGAGTGAAAAAAACAACATGTTTTCTGTTATAAATAGATACCTTGATGCATTGTAACAAGTTTTATTCTATTCTTCCTCCTAAAAATGAAGGGGAAAATATGTGTTTTCTCTGAAGCAAACAATATTCTATGTTTCATGCAGGAAAAACCAGATTTTTGCCATGGTTCAAAGTTGAAATATCTTCAGGGTATTTAAAAATTGGTTTTGTCTTCTATTTCTATGTTTTGCATCCTTTCCTAACTTGAAGGCACAAAATAATGGTTGCTCCATTATAAGAATGTGTAGCATTTACATATTGTCTTTTTTTATAAATCTGTCTTTATTGGGGTGACGAAAATACCATTTTCTGTTATTAAATATCTTTAGTTATTCTTGTCTCTTAAAGAAAAAAAAAGGTTTTGTTTTTATTTCTATTTCAACATTTGTGCTTTATTCATAACACATATTTCTGTGGAAACTACAGAGGCCAGTTAATGGTTTATGAGTTCAAGCTGAGCTGAATATAGCTAAGCTCTGCCTTGCTTGACATTTCATCAAAAGCTTTGTTGATTTGCAATGTTTACAGACCTATTTATTGAACCTTCACAGCTTGAACTATGCCACCAAGCTTGTTGACATTGCTGAGTTTATCTCTTGGTACTTTCACAATCTCGGAAGAAAAGTTTGGAGCAAATGAGTTATAACAAACTTGTCACAGCTCATAAAATATGCAGTTAGGACAATTAAGTTGATCTTCTTGTTCATTGATCATGATACATTAGAGAAATCTGAGTAGGAAAACAATCTCATCTGGGTAGGTTGTGTGTGTCCTTTTATACTGAGATTTGACTGTAGCCTCTTAAAAACTTTAAAAAATAACTCATAAAAGAACAAATACTTTCTGTCTATGAGATTACTTGTATTTCAAAACCAAATCTGGCTGTTTTGCAGCATGAAATAACATGCTTATTGTTCTTCCATATAGCTCTTACTTTGTGAGGAGTGATATATCAAATGAGCAAACAGCAAATTGAATCAGGGCTCATAAATACCATAAAAATCATTCAGCTTTTAACAGTAAGAGCATCTACATGTGCTGCTCTTCAGAACAGCCTGTCTGCACAACCTCTATTTTTAGCCAATAAGATATATCTTGCTATGTAATCTACTACTGTTCCTGGATCAACAGTGCACATTATCATTGTTTCAGACACTTCTCTATGTAACGTGAACAGAAATAGATCAAAGGTAATGTGGCTGCCTGGCATCTCAGCAAAAGCAACAGAGAACTATTTATTCAACAACAGTGAAATTAATGGCTTAAGAGGTTATGGATTGGTTTTTACTTTTCTTTTCTGGCTGCATGGGAAGTATTTTTCCCATGTGAATATTTCCAAAGCTGCCATTAACTGGGTTGACATAGTTGTTCATTCTCCTTTTAGAACTCTGGGTATGCAACCAGTTATAAATATCCAAAAGGGAAACTGGATATTAAAAAAGAATAATTTTTTTCCACGTAGTTGCATGGACTTTGATTGGGCTCTTTATACCTTTTTAACAATGAATGCATAAATACTTTAGGTTTTTCAAATAAAAAGTAATTGCTTATTGATTTTTTCAATGCCAATTGTATTCTAAGGTTTCAATATGTAGAAAAAGGAAATATAGAAATTTGCTTGGGAGAATATTTGCCCTGCTTAACTACTGCTGTGCTATGGAGCCTGCTGATATTACCTGGGTAGATTTACTGGGCTCAAATATCTAGGCAATAGAGGGCAATAAGCTCTTTCAGCCAGCAAGCATGAACAAGAAATCAGCATTGATATCTTGTTTCCTGAACTGCAGGTGCATTAGTAGATTACCTTCCTAACTTGAATAATTGAATTGGGAAGGTGAGAAAGGCCCCCATATATTTATTAGAATATTTGTATGACTTAAGTTCAAGGTTTTTCCAACTGATTAAATCACAGTTGTGTGAATAGTTATAGAAAATACCAGTCAGGCTTTATAATCACATACAACTCCTTAACTCTGTGGAAAATGAAACATACTTTGTAGGGGGCATTTAAATTAGTGAGAATTCATCATCAGAAATTCTAAAGTTGATTGTGTGCTGTGTGCCTGGAAGGGTCACTTGGGAGAATCTACAAAAACCCAGAACTGCATGAAATATCTAAAAGAATTTGAATATATGTTGTAGGATTGTGTCTTTTATATGGTATTTCTATTTATCAGGCTGCTCTATTCTTATGCTATTTGCCAGCCTGACTTGTGAATTTATTTTTTTTTAGAATAGCATCATTTTTTGGGCTATTTTCCTTTCCATGTAAGAATTCTCCAAGCAGAAAGTCAAGTACATGTTCTAAGTGCTGTCTGAGCTGACTCTTGTACAGTACATTGACCACTGTTGTCTTATATAGACAAGGTTCTTAGTTTAGGAGTTGTTATTCTTTAGGATCAGTCTTTCCTACATGAATTTTTCTTGTGATTTGCTTATTGAATATTGGGATTAAGGGCAATATTAGATTCACAATAAAATATCCAACATTCTTCTCTAAATTATACTGTTATGCACCAACATAAATCATACGTGGAACATTGAACATAGTAAGTCTTAAATCTAGATAGCCTTGAGAGGTAATCTGAAAGAAAAAAAAATAATTTCTACATTACATTAGTTTTATTAAGCCAATCTTAAGCAATTAGTCTTAAAATTGTCATAAATGTATAATTCTCAAATGCCCTGTTCAGCTTTGCTCACAACTCAGCCCTGAATTTAGGGTACTTGATGTGTTCAACAGCCACTTATTTTGTGGCAGATGGAGAGTATCCCTTTGAATACTCATCACAGGAATAACTGTTCCTACCAAATGAAAGGGAATTTGCTGTAAGCATTCCAAGATGTGTTTTACTCTGGTTTAATAGCTAAATATAGTGATGAGAGATGCAAGCAGAGTTTCAGGAGGAAATACTCTGTGTTTTGAAGTCTAAACCTCATGTAGAGCATAGTATGTCCATTCCAAGAAGGAAATTTTAAAAGATTATATGGCATGTTAGGAAGCATCAGTTCAGATAATCATGTCATAAAGACAAGCACAGTCAGTGCAGAGCTTGGGTGAAAGGCTATTGTATCACTGCTGAACTGTATTCTTCAAGATTATGATGGAAAGGTCAAACTATCATTTTATAATTGAAAAGCAAGAGAAAGTCAAGGATATACTTTGACACTTGTTTTCTTTTCATCCTCTTGAAATTTTTTATACACACAGAAAGAAACATATTTAAGAAATTCACTTCCATTAAAAAAAAAGTGTCCTTTCATGGACATATTTAGGGGAATATAGAGTGATACTGATAATGGATAATGACTTTAGTCTTAGTCAAGGGAAAAAAGGCACTTTCTGCAATCCTTTATTTCTGGCAGATTAAACTTAACCAGCCTAACAGAATCAGTGAAGTATTGTCTGCCTTTTTCAGAGGAAGTTATGGGATAAGGTGAATAAGCAAGATTCTTGAGGCAAATGTGCAATAAAATTATCAAAATAAATAACTGCAGTTTGATTTTATTCAACTTTTTCCATGTTATAGAAAGGGCAAGAAACCTCAAAACTAAATCAGTAGTTTCTCTAACTTTTTTGACAGAGATAACTATATTCAGTCAATTTACCATCATGCCAATTTTATACCATTGCAGTAAATAAAGGTACAAGCTCTGTTTTGTGCAGTATTTAAAGTATAAACACTTCAGGCAGAGTCTATTCTTTCTGCTTGTTTTGTGCTGTGTAGATCAGGAGACATCAAGCTCCCTAAGTGCTAGTAGGGAGTGAAAACATTATGAATAATACAATATACAATTTGAAAAAAGTATAGTCTTTCAAAATCCTGCTTCAGGTAAACTGATAAGGCTACAATGGACTATGAAAGCTTGATTATAATAGGTAAAATGAGTATATCATTTGCTAGAGTGGTAACAAGACAACTTGTTGTTGTTGAATCTGCTGCTGCTGACTAGCCCAGGTATTTATTTACTATTAAGATTCATTTATTTGCTTAACGAGAAAAATTTTATGAAGCTTTTTTTTTTTCAATTTGATCATTACCTTTTTCTAACCTTTGTCATGTATGCCCTGAAGTAAAGAATTTCTTGTTCTTTAAAACATTCTGCTTGTAGACTTTACATAACTGTGCTATATTAATGTCATGGGTTTGAGATGTTTATTTTTTTTCAGTGCTAAGAGCCATGGATGATCTCGTGTACTTCAAGCAGAGACTTTATTCCAAGAAACAGACTAGAAGTATGCTTTTAATTAAAAAAATTTTTTTTGAGTTTTTTTTTGTTTTTGTTTTTTTTTTGCAAAACCTGTTGATTTTGAATGCACAAACATAAAGCCTTTCTGTTCATTCAGGATTTTGTTCTGACAAAGTAGTACTAGGTCACAGGATACTATGTTTAGAGGCAGGTTTCAGGGTTAATCTCTACATTTATCATATCAGTTAGTTTTGTGTATCTTTTTTATATATACTTCTGGACTGAAGCAAGCTAACAGGAAAAGGTGTGTACATCAGTAAAGAAATAAAAGCCCATGCCTGTTAGGATTTTTTTTTCCCAATCTAGGGGTGGCAAAGATATTCAGAAATGAAGTAAAATGCTCCTTGGTAGAACTGTGTTCTGACTAAGACTGAAGGCACTCACATATTTCAGGAAGAGGGTCTGTTTTGCTTGATGAAGTGTTTGATTGATGAAGTGTTGCCTGTAGAGAGGAGTATCAGTAATTAGTGGAGGTAGAATAAAGCCCTTTGGCCCTGATCACTGGTGACTTGCATCCATGGTTACAATTCCTGTCTTTTTGAATTACTCAGAAAATTCAGATACTTTGCTTTTACCATTTGCCTGTGCACAACATATTGTATATTCACTGGCTCTTCTAGATTCAAAGTTTTCAGCAAAAATATTAATCTGCTTAATTCCTAGTTAAAATAGTCTGTCTGGTTCCCCTAATCA
>WBNQ01019993.1:0-13868 GCA_013401375.1 Spizella passerina | reverse complement strand
TTTATATATTTATATACTTTATATGAATACATCATATATTTAGTAAATATATAACTAATATTTACTAAATATTATATATTTAGTATATATAATGCATTATATGTTATTATATTTATACATTATATAAATTTATTATATATGATTATGTTTATTATATTTATATATATTATTTGTATATGCACTTATATGTATATCAAACTTTTGTCTTCTTCTTCCCACTGAGTTCTTACCCCACTTGAACTCTGTTCCTACCTCTAGCCTATCTCCTGCAACTGCCTCATAAATCCTTAATCCTCTCCAAACTCTCCAGACCAGCACCTGCTCCCCACCAGAAGCTGCCCAAATGTTTGGTGACACCATCACCGTGCCAGATCACCCCTCACACCCCACCCAACCCTCCTCGCAAAATCCCCTGCTCGTTCTGTGCCACTGTCACCATCTGGGGAGCCCCCTCTGTACCTGCTGGCCTGCATCTGACCTCTGTGCCACACAAAACGAGGTGGATGGGTGGTTTGGGGTGTTTTGTAGCACACAAACACACAAGAGACACCCAGGTACAGTCTGAGGAGCACAGGATGTGTGCTCTGCTCTCACTGATACTGAGAGGCCGCAGATATATCTGTTTTTCTGTTTTAGTCTGGTCAGTGCCACAGCTTTAGATATTCCCTTATGCCTTTAAAAACTTTTGGTCATGAAGGATGCTAGTCTACATTTTCACTTTGGTGCCAGAGTCCAATGCAACAAGATGGAGAGGCGGGATGGAGGGAGAGGAGGGGTGGTGTGGAGCATTAGACACTGTCCTTCGTCATGCAATGTTTGACAGGACAGGGAACAAAAAGTTACAGCTCTGTGAGCACCTCTAAACCTTGCAGTGACTGTGTGCCAGCTTCCTGATGAACTGTCCGCTGCTTTGGACAAAGCTTGAAAAACCCATGTGACCCACTCACAGGAAATCCTTTTTTCATATTATAAAAGAATTACCATATAAATTCTATTGTAAGGATACAGCTTGTATCCTCATGTAATGGGATCCCTTACCTTGGAATTGTCCTGAATAACTGAATGCATGTTAAACATTTTCTAGTAATAATTTTCAAAATAAAAGTAAAAAGGTCTTTAAAAATAGTTTGGACTCTCAGGCACATGAGGTGATTCTTGGCATGTCCTGTGCAGGGCCAGGAACAAGACCTGGTGGCCGTGATAGGTCTCTTCCAACTTGGAATGTTTTATGATTTTATGATTCTATGAAACTTGCATGGTGATACATTTTGGATCAAAATACTTAGCCAAAAATGGCTACTTTTTTCTCTGTCATAAATCTTGGTACATCAGTTCTTTCAATTCTTCAATTTTTGAAATGAAAGAAAAACAAATTAAATAAATGCATGCAGAAACAAATAAGAAAATAAGAAAATAAGAAAATAAAAATCAGATAATAATGAGATGGAAAAGTTTGAATTAAAAAGTGTGTAAGCATTATTTTAGTTTGTTTGATTTCTCTTAGAAAACACATAAAATCCTTCTACTTAAAGGGAAAGTCACCACAAAAAGTAAAATTTTTGATATGTTTGAAGTGTTGCTTTTCAGCAAAGTGGTGATTGATGGAAAAACTATAAACAGTTCTTTTTCTACTGAAGTCTCTACTGCTTAGTTTGAATCACCACATGAATTTTACAGATTAGCTATAAATTGTTTAAAATAAGTATTTCATGCGTTTAGAATCTGACACTTTGTGTAAGTGAAAATAGAGAGGAGTTTTACATTTATTTGCTTTATTTACCAATTACATAAGTTTTTATCTTCTTCAGCACATTTACACAAAAGCAGGTTAATCTTCTAATTAATCTCTTTGAACTTTTTTTACTTTTATAACAATTCTTATTATTTTTCATGGAACAGTCACAACTTATGTAACATTATATTTAGTTTGGATAACCAGAGCAGTGCTGCAAGTCTGTGGTCACACCCCACCATTACCCTTTCTCCCTGCTGAAAAATGACTTTGCTTTTCCTACTTAGTTTTCTGTCTTTAGCTTTTCTTAATCCCTAACAGCACTTTATCTTTCATATCATGACAACTTATGTTCTCTACTAGCATCTCATAATGTACTTTTTCAGAAGTTCTTGAAAATCTGATGAATCGCAGCTTCAAACTGCTCTCTGAATGTGTAAGGTCCAGGAAACAAAAAGGGAATTTATTGTTTTTTTGAGGTTGGGATTGGAGGCACTTGAGATGGTAGTTTATGTTTGGACTCAAGTGTTTATTATTTCTTATCAGTGAAACAGTCTCACAATTATGAGTTTGGTAGCTTTTCATTTGTATGGTTCAAAATGGCTAACCATCTCTTGTTACAAAGCCTTTTCAGACTAAACTATCCAATTAAGAAAAAACACTTAGATTATTTTCTCTTTTAACCCAATAACTGATTTTTTGAAGCCCGCAATGCAGATTTTTCTATCTAATTACAAAACCTTACCCAAACTCGTGAAGAAGAAGGAAGAAGAAGGTAAAGAACAACTTGCCTCTGCCTTAAAACCTCCATCTCGCTACATATTTTTTCTATATTCTAAAACCTCAAACTCTAAATTTTCTACCTTGTAATATTACACACTTTTAACTAACTACACATCTGTAACCCCAGTTCTATCAATTTATTTTTGAAGTCTTCTCCACAGCTTCAGGTCAAATGCAGTGCTCTCTTGTGGGTCTGTGCCTTTAAGCACAGAAAGTTTAAAATTCTCAGCATCCAGGGTTCCAAAAGGAATTAGCAGCTAAAAGTAACTTTGAATTATACCAGTAAATCATAAACTGACTTGTTTGCTTACTTAAAGAAATACTTTGCCTTCTGCAGGAAAGACAAGGACTCTGACACGTGACATGGAGTCTGAGGATTTTATTTTGATGGGCATTAGTTCACCAAATTGCTTATCTCTTAAAAAAAAAAGAAAAGAAAAACATCTCACCTAAATGTCTAAGTTGTTTCTCTGTTTTTAAAGTAACATGTGACAGTGGTCACAGGGGTCTTCAGGTGAGGGAAGAGATAAGNACATGTTGCATTCCACAGCAGCAGATAACCATTGTTTACATTTTGTTTCTGAGGCCTCAGCTTCTCAGAAGGGAAAAAATCCCAAGAAAGGATTTTTAGTGAAAAGATGTCTGCGACAGAAGCAGAGCTTGGTCTGTGTGCCTGAAGAATGGTGGTGGGAAGCGGAGCATGGACACTAAAGAATGGAGATGAAGCACAGTTCTCCCACTGTCTAAGCCTTATGTCCACAGATACTCATGACTGACAGGCTTTGACAGGGGATTTGTAGAATCAGAATGGAAATATTATTGCTGCTGTGGGCAGGCTGTACCTGACTGCCATGAGATAAACTGCTGATATCTACATTATGGCAGTGCTTGGGGGGTCCAGTTGGAGGCCAAGTTGAATTTCACTGCGTGCCTGCACATAGAAAAGAGGTGTCTTGAGGAATGCTTCAGCCACCTTAGATTTGGAACCAAACCCATCACTGCCTTCCTCCCTGGAACAGAAGTGGGAGCTATTTTCTTTGCTGGGTTCAGGTGGAAGCTGAGTGTCACCAGAAACCTGGGTGACAAATTGAGCTGATTAGGAAACAGTTACCCTTCTTCATCCCCTTCTCTCACATGTCAGAAAAACTGTGGCTAAAACCCCAAACGTTTAACAAATCCATGAGGAATTAACATGTAGTTTACCATGAGATGATAGCAGTGTCATCTGACAGTTGTAGTTCATGGATGTGAAAGTCTAGGTGACCCTAAAGGAAGCAAATATTAAGCTATCTTTCCCAAATCTATTGTAGTTTCCTTACTGTCATGGCCTCTGAGACACTGCTGCCCCCAAGGTCCTACAACCAGAGTGTGTGAAGGAGAGGGAAACCCAGCACAGAATATTTTGTTCTGGGAATACACTTGTCTTTCTTCTATTTATCCTTCGGGGCAATTTAAAATTTCTTTTAAGCCTTGAAAATTATATTCATTATCCCTTCCACTGTTTATTTTCTTTTCAGTGTTAATTATGTAATGAGATCTTTTAATACTCCAATTCTCCTCCTAGATTTTTTCCCTGGCTTCCCTAGTATTTATCAATGCAAACCACTAAATAAGAAAAATACAGAGATGGCTCCCAAAATAACATCTGCAGTGGAGAACCTGTAATAGCTGCAGATTACATAGGAATACCCAAAGTAGCTGTAAAATTTGCATGTTTGGATGCAGCTAAGATTTATGGAGCAGCTTTTATAGCAGTTGCAGAGCCCTTTGCTGCTGCTGCAGGCTCACCCTTGTCCAGTGCTAAAACTGCAGTGAGAATTCAACTGCATACTGTGACTGCATTTCCAGGAGGTGCAATGGTACCTTTGGCTACAGTGGGGACAGAGCTAACAGAGATGATAAATCACTGCAAGCAGCAAAATTGTCTGGAAGTTAAGAATACAGAATGAAGCTGTTCTCACCTGCAAATTTCCATTACAAGGATGAGAGCTTTTCTAAAACATAATATTCTTGAAGGATAAAACAGACAGTGGTTCAGTGGTTCCCATGGTGATGAGAGAAAGGATATTGGAATGAAAATGTGGAGGTCTCTTGAAATAACTAGCAAACAAACCTGTAAAGTTGATAATATGGTGAGTAAACACAGAACCATGGTAATCAAAAGAAAACTATTGTATCAAAAGAAAGGCGCAAGATATGGGCTCTTCTGAGGGTCAGGAAACACTCCGTTTTGTGGTGGTTAGATATATATGACTTTTGTTTGTGGGACAGCTATAATAAATTTTGAATAAAAACTATGAACCTATTTTTTGTTGCTAGAGACAGTTGTATATTTACCCCAAATTGTTTTGGATTTAAAGAAAAGAACCCCTTAGTTTTCCATGAAAGTGGTTTACATTATCTTATTAAAGACCTCTTTTAACTTTTCAGAAATTGCCAAAATTATATTGCCTTTTTCTAGGTTGTCAAATATATTGAATCTGAATTTATATATTCAAGATTTCAAGAAATCATAGTGATGGTATAAAGTTTAAGATCAATCTTGTATTCTTGAATGCACTAATATTTTCAATGTAGCACATCCAGAATAAATATCTTTGAGCAGGTATATTGTTAAAAGAATATTTCTATAACATAATTTCCCCTTTCTCCCTAGAAGTTAGTGCATGTTAAAGGATTTATGTACATGGACTTTTAAAATAATTCTGCAGCAGGGTAAATCCCCAGCTAATTTTCACATTTTCAGACATGTTCAATCATCAAGTATGATGTCCAATCACCAGATTATTTGATCAAATGCCAAATTTGAGGCACAGTGAAAGAATGAAAAATCATTCTGTGATTTTGCCAAAGAAACAATACAAATGAAATATAAGTACAAAACTATTTGGCAGAAGAAATATATGTCCTATAAAAGAAAATGTAAAAATGCTTCCAGTGCGAGAGAGAATGTTACCTGAGAAAGAAAACAAGGAGATTGAAGATAAGAGCAAGCTGATATCATATATCTGTATCACTACCTGGTCAAAAATTTCTCGGATTCATCTTGACAATATTAGAAAGGTTTGGTAGAAACACAGATCTCTTCTTTCTTTTGGTCTCCAACAACCTGGGAGAGCACTGCAGGGGGCTGGGTTAGCATGGGTGCTGTATTATGCTTTTTAATTGAAGCTGGATCAAAGTGTACCCTTTAAGAAACATTAGCAACTTCCTCACTTGCCTTATGATTCCACTTTGAAAAATCCACCCAGCTTTGTCTCAGAGTCTCTCAGCTGCTGATGGATTTAACCAGGCCGCCTTATTCACATCTTCCTGCTTGTGTGTTCTCCAGCTTTCAGGATCTCATGCAATTCCAGAGAGAGAGCATTTAGAACTAATCTACCAAATGACCTCACACAGGAAATAATCCATTTTATTCAATTTCCTTTGCCATGGATTTAGCTTGCAGACTTGATATACAAAATCCTCATTTTGGTGTACTAAACAAGATCAAAGATGGCTCTGACTATTCCAAATTCCTTTGAAAAGCTAATCTGAGTCATTATGCTTTAGACAACTTCTCTCCTAGGAGGCTCTTCTTTAATGAAGCATTATTCACCATAGCACAGGATCTGCTCAACTAAAATAAGCCCAAGCATCTTAGAATTTTACAGCTGCTGTAATTAAGCAAACATTGTCAGACCAAACTTCTAAAACCATGGATCCTAAATTTTCTTTTTGCTATATATACGTATTAAATTTAGTGGATCAGTCAAGAACATTTTCAGAAACATTTTAAAGTGAGATATAATTATCTGTTGCCAATATGCAAAAATTTAATAGGGAACCTAACCAAATTCAGTGTTCATTATGATTAAAAGCACTTTTGAGTTCATTGCTTTGTTCAAGCAGAAAGCAAGAAATGGTCTAATGAAACTATAGGGCTTGATCCAGTGGAACAGAATTAAATTGAATTGAAAATGAAAGTGAATTGAAATCTTTAAGGTCTTTGTCTTTCAGCAGGTATTGCTGCAGTTAGAGGTAACATTAAGGGCATTGGATTTCTTCTGAAAATATCTCTTGCCTGAAGAATATCTCCAGTACTCCAAACATGGTAGCTGTAGGTACTGAAACATTCAAAGTATTGTCATGAAAATATTCATAAGACTACTGCTTGAAAAGACAAGAATCCATCTTCCGTAAGAGAGTCTGATTCCATTATCTGATTTCCTGTAAGAAAACATGTGGGTAAGTTTTCATGTTTATTTATAGCTGCTGCTTTCATTATATCTTGCTTTCTTATGTGCCATTTCATGCATTATGCAGGAGAGAAAATGAAACAAGACCCAGTGAAAATTAGGCTACAGAACATGCCTGAATTTCACCAACTTAAATCCCCTGAAGTATCTGAAAAAGTGTGTATTTAGTGCTGCTGGTGGGACAGGCATGGGGGTACCCAGGAGCGGGCTGTGCTTCCTGTCTGCTGAGGAGGAGGAGGAGGAGGAGGAGGAGGAGGAAGGCATCAGTTCCCATCCTCTGGGGATTGCACTGAAGAGGCAGCATCCAGGGGATTCACACACAGCCAGTGCCGTGCCTGGAATATAATCATTTTTACATCCACAAGGGAACAAAACCAGTGGTTTCACTCTCATTATCCAGACAGCCTTAAAATGTTATTGCATCTAGTCAGCTGGACAGAATTTCCAGTTGCAGGTAGTTGAGGTCTCCTTCAGCATGCCTCTGATAAGGAGCAATTGATAGGATGCCTGTGTAGATTAACAGCACTGGATATGACTGACCAATTCTTACAATTCCTTTTAGAAGTCTAAGGACACCCTTTGATTTTAACATTACTTTAAAAGATAAATTTTCTTCTCTTCTCATTTTCTAACTTCTAGGAATTAAAAAAAAATTATCCCCCTGAATTCACATGACTCTATCTGTCCTTTTTATTCCATCCAGACTTCAAGATAATTTTATTCTTTTAACATTTAGTTTCATCACTCTTCTGTACATTTTCTGTAGGCTGAGAAAGCTCCATAAGGAATTTTATTACAGGTATTAATATGACATCTGATTAATGCAGCCACCACTATAATTAAAAAGGCCTTGTTCCAAGAAGATAATTGCATTTCCTTTTCTTTTGATTCAATTATATTAGTATAGTACCCTTACATTTCAAATTTCCACTTTTAAGTTGTTACATTATCGTAACAAATTTTGATTGCTTTGCAATTTTGAATGTTTTTAAAGATTATTATTGGTCCCAAAAATTAGACAATCAAGAGAAAACACATATCTCTATATAGGAAAAGTTGCTGTTACCAATACTACTACCAGATTTTTTCTCTAATCCTGGACTTCAGCCAAAAATCCACAAGTAGAAATGAAATGCTGAATAGATTTTAAAAAATTATTCACTTTCTGCTACATGGCAACTAATACTGAGCTTTCTGAGAGAACCTGTCTGAGGATATGGCAAACTTCCCTGTAGCTTCTGTGAACAGAGCAGATCTAAATAATCATTTGAGTCAATTTCTGTTAAATATAAGAGCAAAACCATTAACATTTTAATGTAAGCAGAGTGAAAAAGTTACTGAGAATGATGTCTTATCTTTAGCTGATATCTTCTAAGCATGGCTACCACTCTCAGGCAAGAATGCTTCAAAAGGCATCTGCAAATTTTGGGAAAATCCGAAACATAAATAACCTCTCATGCAATCATAGAATAATTTAGGCTGGAAAACAAGTCCAAGATCATTGAATTCAACCCCAGCACTGCTAAGTCTACCATGAAAGATGTTTCCAAGTGCCACAATTATATGTCTTTAAAATACCTCTGGGGATGGTGGTTCAACTAGTTCCCTGGGCAGTCAGTTCCAATACCATACAATCCTTTTCCTGAAGAAAATTTTCCTGATATTCTCAATCTACGCCTCCCCTGGTGCAACTTGAGGCCATTTCCTCTGCTCCTGTCTCTTGTTATGTGGAAGAAGAGACTGACTCCCACCTCACCCTAACATCCTTTTAGGCAGCTGTAGAGATCAATGAGGTCCCTCTGGAGCCTCCTTCTCTCCAGGCCAAACACCCCCAGCTCCCTCAGCTGCTCCTCATCAGTCCTGTGCTCCAGACCCTTCCCCAGCTCTGCTGCCCTGCTCTGCACTCACTCCAGCCCCTCAATGCCTTTCCTGCAGTGAGAGGCCCAAAACTGGACACAGGATTTGAGGTGTGGCCTCACCAGTGCCGAGCACAGGGGACAATCCCTGCCCTGGTCCTGCTGCCACACTATTGCTGATCCAGGCCAGGTGCCATTGGCCTCCCTGGCCCCTGGGCACACCTGGATCATGTCCAGCTGCTGCCGACCAGCACCCCCAGCTCCTTTTCCTCCAGGCACCTTTCCAGCCACGCTGTCCCAAGCCTGTAGCTCTGCCTGGGGTTGTTTGTAACTCAAGGGCAGGACCTTGTACTTTGCCTTTTTGAACCTCCTAAAATTGGCTTTGGACCATCCACACATCCACAGGTCAGATCTCTCTATAGAGCATTCCTGCCCTCCAGCAAATCAACACTCCTAATCACCTGTCTGCTCCCCTCTTCCAGATTATCAGTAAAGAGGTGGAACAGGACTGGGGCCATTACTGAGCCCTGGGGAACACCACTGATACCTGGCCCCAGCTGGATGTAACTCCATCCTCCACCACTCTCTGGGCCTGGCCCCACAGCCAGTTTTTACCCAGGAAACAGCACCCATCCAATCCAACAGCCAATTTCCTACGGGAGAATGGTGTGGGAAATAGTGTCAAAGGCTTTACTGAAGTCCAGGTAGATAACATCCATGACATTTCCATCCTCCAGTGAACAGGCAACCTTGTCATAGAAGGAGATTAGGTTGGTCAAGTAGGACCTACCCTCCATAAATCCATACTGGCTTGGCCTGATCCCCAGATTGTCCTACCATGATGGCACTCAGGATGATCTGTTCCATGTCCTTCCCTGGCACAGAGGCATTCTCCTTCTAGACCTTCTTGTAGATTGGCATCACATTTGCTGAGCTCTGGTCAACTGGAACCTTCCTGGTTATCCATGACTGCTGGTAAATGACAGAAAGTAGATCGGTGAGTTCTTCCAGCTCCCTCAGTATCCTCTAAACCCAAAGGAGATCTAAAAGACTGTCCCTTGGAGGACTCTCAAACAGTCTCCAAAACAAGCCAAAGTCTGCCCTACAGAAGTCCATGGTGGCAGATGTGCTGACCATCCTTACTTCTCTGAGAATTGGGAATTTCTGATCACAAGATGGCTGACAAACATCATGTCACCCTCCAATCCCTCTCTAATCCCAAACAGCAAGTCCAGCAGAGCACCTTCCTTAGGTAGGTCTCTCACCAGCTGTACCAGGAAGTTTTCTTCCACAGACTCCTGGAAACTTCTACATGATTTCCTTCCTGCTGTGAAAATTTCTGAAGTGTATTTCCAGATGTCTTACCAGGTTTCTATCTGGTAAGCTGAAACCTTCCATGAGAACAAGGACTAGTGAGACTTCTCACAGCTGATTACAGAATATTTCATCTTCCTCTTCCTCCCAGGTGGGAGGTCTGCAACAGTTGTGTAAGTCATCCCCCCACATCTTGTGATGACAGCTTTATGATCATTTTCATGTTCAGTTGCACAATAGTTTCCAGTTTCTCCTCTTTGTTGTCCCTGTGCATTAGTGTGGGGAGATTTCAGCCGGGCTGTTAATCCCAGCATCGTTTTGAATGCTTAATTGCCCTAATTCCTGTGTGATCTGTCTCAGGCACTTCCACAATTCCTAAACATCAATAACCCTTGTGTCTTTACTGTTTCTTAGATCTCCATCCCCACTGAGACAGCAGACCAAAGGACATCACCAACAACCATACCTCAAATATTGATATGGTGTCCCCAGGCTTATCTTGAGGGAAGGTTTATCCATTTCCCCCTTCAAATCCATTTAAAGTTCTTTCACTGAGCCCTAATAACTCCTGTGCAAAGATCCTTTTCTCTCTTTGAGACAATTTTAACCTGTCAAACATGCAACCAGCACTTAAATCTCACTCACTTGTGAGAAACTTCTGACTGTGGCAAAGCTTTGAAAGCCAGAGAACTCATGAGAGCTAGTCTGGGCAGAATCAATGATATCTAGATTTACTTAAATTAGCACAATAGCTAGATGATTGATGAAATTGAGGTTATAAGCATCACACACAAGTTAGGTATTTTTCCTTTTAAAACTTGAAGGTTTTTCATTTTCCTTTCTGCCCACACAATCATTTTTGTTAAAATTCTTCCACAGGAAGAATTTGTGTTTCTGGAAAAACAAAAAACTGACATTTTGGAGACACTATCATCCCTGCATGTGCACCGAACAAGGATCAGCACACAAACAAAAATACAAGTACCAATGCACTGCCCCAGAAATTAAGTGTCAGTCTGACTCTGAACATTTATAAATCAAAGAAGTATGAGATTATTATCCACTTGGCTCCTTCTCCTTCAGGGTACCCAGAAGCATGCCAATTAGTACCAGCTGTGCTGTCAGCTATTCATTAAGTCTATCAGGAAACTGCTCTGAGATTCAGGGCTTTCATTACATCCCCTAAAATCATCAGAGCAGGTGCTTTCCTCGTAGTGGGAAATTTGAATGCTTCCTTTCAAGACAGGTCATATATGTTTCAGTATGGTCAATAATAATGTTTTTGAGGTCTATAAATGGCAGAATGTATTGCTTTCTTTGCTCTTGCCTAATGAAGTAAAGCAGCAGGCACTTACTGGCAGTCATGGCCCTGATGGTGAGTCCTCTCTGAATCTCACCATGCACATCCTGCACCTGGGCATGTGCTGCAGTCTGGTCAGGCATAAGTTCAGAATAAATAAGCAAGAAAAATGACAGTAAAAAAAATTTCCACTCTCAAGGATTTTCCTGTACTTCAGGAAAAAGCAGATGGGATTTGCCCCACTTCCTGCTCCCAGATGGGTGCCCTCAGCACCAGCCAGCTGACCCTACAGAGCCTCCTCTCCTGAGGTAGCATTTGTCACTGCAAAACCTCAACTATTTTCTGTTCTGGGATTCACCTGGATAGATTCTCTCTTAGCAATAGAAATTACTATGGATTATTTTCCTCTTTAGTTTAAGACATTAAGGATAGAAATTTAATGCTCCATCCCTTTTCCTGACTGACACAGTATGGATGTTGTTATTATCCACATAGAGATAAAAGTTTCTTGCATGTCTTGGATTCCAACAATTGCATTTTCCTCCAGAAAGAAAGAAACTCTTCACATTTTGTTTTATGAAACACGAATATTTGTAATGGCATCTGTTATTTCATATATCCCTTTCACTGTATTTGCTTTGTATGTATTTCTATCATATAGCCTTTGTCTTGTAAGCACATTAAAAAGGTTGCCCATAGAAGTCCATCATAAATAATTAAGCTACAAAATTTTTAAAGGTTTCTTTTCTCCTACTTACTTTCTTTAGACAGAATGACAGAAAATACTACTGAAAATACTACCGGTGCTAGGAAAGTAACAATAACTGTTATAATCTATGCATCTCCATCTAAGCTCATCTTTATTTTTCTTGTTTTCTTCTTCATGCTTGCAGAACCTTAGAGTCAAGACCTGAGACACAGAAAGTAGTTTGTCCCTGCAAATAATATATGTACTTTCTCTTCTTTTTTTTCCTTTTTCTCCTTAACAAAGGCATTTCAATTTGCTTTTATTCATTCACCCAGAAGTGTGCATTAAACAAAGTAGTCCCCATATTGTGATTTTGAATTATCACTTTTTTCAAATCTCTCCAAATGGGACAGGCATATTCATTCTTAATAACTTTAAAATCACAGTATCCCCACTTGCACATTGCCATGATCTTACATAGCTTTAACTGAAATTTGTGTATACACATATATTTATATGCATTACATGAAATCAAGAACCACCTCATAGCAGCGGTGACTTTTTTTCCCCACTGAAATTTTTAAATGTAGATATCTACCAAATTATAGTTTCAAAAGTAATTGTGTAGCTCTTCAGGATTCACAGTAAAATTCCCACTGACACCTACAAGAGCAGAGTCGGTTTTGTGAGACCAACACTTCAAAAGCTTTGTGAAGACTCCATGCTGTACAAATGTTTGCAGGAGGAACGCAGGGCTTTTATCTTCCCAAACTGTAATTTGTTAATGTGTTAGACTGTGTTAACTCTGATTTTTTTTTTCTCTTTTTTGATGTTTCGGACAGATTTTTCTGTCACTTTTCCTCAGCACTAGAAAAATAGACAACTTCAGAAAAATTTTTTTCTATGCAGGCAAGTGTAGTTGATATCTCTTTTTGGCTAGAAGTTACTAAAGCTTTGAGTTTGACACATGGCAAATGCTTGCAAAGGTTTGGAATAAAACTGTGTTGGTCTTTATCCAACTAAGGGTTACTTCTGTCCATTTCTTGACAGCATTTATTCAGCTGTATCCATGTACTCAGGTGACATCCTCTATCCACAAAAGAATTTTTAATTTTTAGACAAAACCTGTGTTCCTACTGAGAAATGTAAAACAGGAACTAGCTCTGAGACCGGCAATGTTTTGTTATAACCCTGAATTTTTCCACTGTAGAACAGTGTTTCAGCTGATCAGTTTTATCTGTGAAAAACTTCCTTATGCCATAAAGAACCATAGGGGAGGATGGACACTTTTTAAACAACGCATGGGTACTGCTGCCAAAATGTCTTTTACTTAAATAGGATTGGAGTCCACATTTAATGATGAAAGTGCTTATATCTGATGAAAAGGCTTCTATAGTTGCACTGCTTTTCTGATTAACACTTCCCACAAAACGAACCAAAAGTAATGAATTTTATTTAACAGCTCCAAAATTATGACAGAAAATAAGATTTACAGCGCTTTAAATCTTTCTTTTTCTCCTAAAAGAATTAAATGCTTTGCCTAAAATACTAAAAAATTAATTTCTTAAGTTCAGTTGATAGGAGGCATGAGAAATGAGGTTTCCAATCCTTTAGGAGCTAAAGCCATGGGTAAAGTGTCTCATCCTGAGGGTCCCTGCCACAAAGGGCAAAGGGCTGAGAAGAGCTGCCCAAGGCAGCTGAAAAGAGAAGAATAGGTGCCTCATTCTGGCTGTGGTTCTTTCTCTTGAGCCTGATTTGAGAGGATGAGCTCATGAGGATCCTCTCTTACACAGAAACACCTGTAGTTTTCCAAGGAGAGAGATAAGCAGGGATGGGCAGAGGAATGAGGATTTTAGAAACACACACCACCATGGTCCACTTAACTCAGGCAGGGACTCTTTGCCTGTGTGGCTGTGGCTGGCTTGGTATAAAAATATGTACAAGAATAACTGAAGTC
>WBNQ01019992.1:22677-41188 GCA_013401375.1 Spizella passerina | reverse complement strand
ATATAAATACTATACTATAAAAGAATACTATACTAAGAAAAAGAAAGGATACAGACACAAGGCTTAACAAGAATGGCAGTGCTGAAACCACTTCACTGGGCTCCTGGCAGACACAGTGAGAGTGTCCAGCCCTGCACAGAGCACCTGCACCTTCTGAGAATGAGGAGCAATAACATGGGGGAATCCTGGTGCCTTGAATTCCTGCTCTTGCTGACGTTTCCTCACTCCCTGCAGCTGTGGCAGGTGATGGAAATGCCTCTGATGGCAGCAGAAATGTTCCTGATGAAGGGGAGAAGGCAGCTGCAGCTCCTGTGTCTGTGCCAAGATGAAAATCTTCATCGCTGAGTGGTTTGCAAAGGCACAACTGCAGTCACCTCGGATGATGCTGCTGCTGAGTGAGCACCAGCTCTGCATCCCAGCAGTGTCAGAGAGCAGCAATCTGTGCCTGGACGGGGCTCACTCACCTCCAGCAACAAACAGGAGGCACCTGGGCAGGGTCTGTGACTCAGACAGGCTTTGCTGGGGGAATACAAGGCAGAAAACCTCTGTGGGATACATACAAAGGCTAAAATGTGGGTGGGCATATAAAACTCTCAATATTCCGCTCTAAACCAGCCCTCCCAGCAGTCATGTGTGGCACACTTAACAACAGACCCTGAGATCAGTTCTCATGCTGTCTGATGAAGTTCAGATCTGAGAGGTCCAAGCTGAAAAACAAAACTTGGTCTGTCCTTTGTTTGAAGGACAGCAAAAAAAGGGTCTCCATTCCTCGCCCATGTTCTGTGCAGACAGCAAAAAAAGGAAAAAGCAGTAAATTAGAAAATGCCCAGAGCTCTCTTGAGCCTGGATAGTGCAGAGTGTTGCTGTTTCTGGGGTTTCAAGGACTCTTGTCATGAGCTGTTCATGGCTCAGTGTTACCTCTCCCTCAGATGCTCCTTGGGATGCATTGATGCCTGAGCTCAGAAACCCCTTTGATCTGTGCTTACTTTGCTGAGCATTTACCAACTTAAAAGTGCCCGTGTTAAACTTTAATATTCCCATGTCTGGCACTGGATGTTCTAACTGCTGCTGCTTTTTTGGGATGTCTCAGAAGATACCAGTGTGTGTAGCTGGGTCAAGTAGCTGATGGGTGAAATGAGCAGTGACTGGCTGTGTGTAATAGTCTGCATCTGTTACTGAAATTCAGAAGCTTTCCTGCCTTTTTGTATTTTGTGAGGCATGCAGTGTCATAGGCGTTGTGTGTCACTGTCATATTTTCTGAAAAATCTCTTCGCCAGGATTTCTTCTCCTGGGAAGTTGAGAAGCCTCAGAGAGAAATGTAAACAATAATTACCTGATTGCTTCTCCTGTGTTTGGCTGCTTTGGAATGTGGTTTGGACATTGTTTACCAACAGGGAATGTTTGATTGGCTTCTTGTGAAGAAGCCAATTTGTGAATTGTTTTTACTTAATGATCAATCACCATCAGCTGTGTCAGACTCCAGCTGTCTGAGGAGTCAGTCACCAGCTGTCATTATCATTCTTTTTAAGTCTTCTTTCTGTATCCTTTCTTTTTCTTAGCATAGTTTTAGTATAGTATTCTTTAATATCATATCATATCATAAAATAATAAATCAGCCTTCTGAGAACATGGAGTCAGATTCCTCATCTCTCACCTCCATCCTGGGGACCTCACAAACACCATAACAGTTGTGTGTTCTTTTCTCTTGCTGATGTGAATGTACACCACAGGCAGCAGCACTTAGTATATAAAATATCTCAGCTTCATAGTCACATCTGGCAAGTAGATTAAAAAAAAAAAAAAAGGAGAGGGAATTTCTGCATAAATTTCTGCATTTAATAGCAACTGCATTGCTATTTGTTGTATTCTTCAGAAGATCCTGCCAAAACTTTACTCTTTTTCTTGGGGGATACTGTGAAATAAAAGGGTGAGGGAGACTCTCCAGGAGAGATGCAGCCATGGAGTTACCAAAGAAATTGATAACTCTTGTGTGCCACATCTCCAAATGCTCACCTGATAAATTTGTGCTCACTACTTAAAAATCTAATTGGATGAAGTGTTGGCATCTGTCAGCAGCTCAGCCCGAGCCCAAGGGCTAAACAAAGCTCACCTTTGTGTGCTGAAGTGACACAGCTTTGGAGGTTATCAGGGCACTGTGTGTGCCAGGCTGCTCTGTGCAGAGAGTCTGAGGCTGATGGGTTGGGTGAAGGGCAGTTTGCTTTGCTGTAGCAACTCCTGCTCATCCCGGATAACATCTCCCTCAGCAGCCAGCTCCTTGCTCTGCCTTGGCACTTTGAGGCAGGATGGGCTCCCTGTCCAATCTACCATTCTGTGCTCTTAGTTTGTGAAAAAGAGACCTGATCTGGGGCAAAAAGGAGCCAGAAGGAATGAGTGCCCCTCCCTTGAGTTCACAGCTGTGCTGGCACTGACCAGAGCTGTTTGTGCACCCTGGCAGTGCTTCTGTGCTTGCTCTGACACGGTGAAACAGAAACAAAATCCATTTGTCAGATCTCCCCAAGAGAAAACCTGAATGCCTACAGGGCCAGACAGGAGTCAGAGTCCTTGGAAAGCTCTGATAAGGAGATAATTCCACTCTTATCAGCAGGTCGGAGCAGCCCCTCTGAGCCACACAGCAGCACTGTTGGGGTCACATTTCCTTTTAAGATTCCCAGGCATCCACATGGGAGTCTCCAGATGGATGTGGAGGATGCCCAGAGAGCTGGGCTGGCTCCCAGCCTGCAGCAGGAGTGCTGAGATGCTAATCCCTGTTTGTTAATCCCATTGGATGCTGAGTGGTAGTAAAGAAGAAAGGGTTGTCTAATATTATTTCTTTTTACAGTTCAGAAGAAATTCATGTCTGATACTCCTTTTTTGCTGTAGGATTTGATGTCTCCTGTTTAAAGTGCTGGCTGCTGTGGGTCCCTTTGAGGACACCATGGCCAGTGAGTCACAGCCAGCAGCTGCAGGGACAATGGAGGAGCCCTGTCCTTGATGTGGCACTTTGGGTGTCCCTGGGACCTGCCCATCTCTTCTCTGGGCACAGCCCCATGTTGNGAATGCAACAGGGGCATCTGGGATTGGTCTCATGTTGGTTGTTTCTAATTAATGGCCAATCACAGTCAGCTGGCTCTCTCTCTCTGTCACAAACCTTTGTTATCATTCTTTGCTATTCTATTCTTAGCCAGCCTTCTGATGAAACCTTTTCTTCTATTCTTCTGATATAGTTTTAATGTAATATATATCATAAAATAATAAATCAAGCCTTCTGAAACACAGAGTCAGATCCTCGTCTCTTCCCTCAACATAAGACCCCTGTGAACACAGTCACAGCTGAGCTTTTATGCATCTTTTGTTTGGATCCTCCATTTTGTGAGCTCTCACATGCACTGCAAAAGTAAAGCTGGACTCCAAAAGGAGAATTTTGGATTCCCTGGCACTGGGGTTACTCCTGTCTGGAAGGGTTATCCAGGCACAACAAAACCTTCAGTGAATAACCTGAGTGCTGTGGAGCAGTGTCAGAAGGGTTTTGCCATAGGAACAAACGTGTTGCAAGGCTATCAAAGGCAACATTATGAAAGTGTTTTGAAGGTTATTGATGTTATTCCTCTGGGAATTGTATTACCAGTCGCTGATATCAAAAGTAACAAATTTATAGAAGCTATGAATGATAGAGGCCTCAGAGCAAGAGCAAAGAATAAAAATAAAAAGGACTTGTTGGCTTACCATGTACTCTATAGGCTGCACGGAACATTAAATAGCATTTATCTGCTGTTCCTTCAGGCAGGGATCAGGCTCACAGGTGCCTCCTTTCAGCTCCATGCCCTGCTCTGTGTCTGTGCAGGTGAGCACAGCTGCAGCCCCTGGGATGCTGCTGGAGCTGCCATCACCTCCCAGCTCTGTAAGAGCCTGAATGAGAGATATGGGACTCCAGGAGCTCTCCAAAATGCAGTTTATGGTATCCAAGAGGTTACAGCAGTCCAGGGTTTTGGGTGACAGAGCTGTGCCCACAGCTGTCAGCTCCAGCTGCAGGCAGGCCTGGAGACCCTTTGGTTTTGGTTGCAGCGCATTATATACTCTTCTTTTGGTTACAATGCATTCTATACTTTGCTGAGCATCTTAATACAGCAGAACCAATCTATATCTTAACTTTTACCTATAGCCCATCATAACTACTATAATTACCATATTTATGTTGTTATTCTCCAATCACTAAAGTCAGTACATTAAAGTTTAAGCTACAGGTTGCTTTTCAGTTTTCTTGCAGTGGGAAATTCTGAGAGCTTTTTTCTACTTGCCACATTGGCAGGCTTGTTTGCCTGTGCTATCTTTCTGATTCTTGTTTGAGGTGGGTTTATCCTTTGCTCTAAGCCATAAAAACCCCTTTAACTAACACACCCTTTGCCTCCTTGGTTATCCAGTAAGATTGGCTCAGCAATTCTTTTCTTCTATATCAAAACTTGCTTCCATCTATTCCTTCACCAAACTCTACATTTAAAAATCTTTCTGCTAAACATACATATCTGTGAGACTTTCTTGTCAAGCTTTCATCCTTCCCAGCACAGCACTGCACAGAGCTCCCTTCTGGTGGGATGTGTGGGGCTGGGACTCTGTGGCACCCTGGCAAATGCTGCTCTGCTGCCTGAGCAGTTGGGTCAGCTCTTGGACACATCCTCAGTCCTCTTCCAAATGATTTTAAATCATTTTTATATGTACAAAAGTAGCTTGGAGCTTGGTGAAGCTTTAGGAGCAGTGCTGAAGGACAGAATGCCTCTGCAGGGAAAGCTTATCATGAGCTCTCCGTTCATTCTCCTGGGCTTTTCTTGTTTGGTATTTGGAAATGTCAGCTTTCTATTGCTTGGTCCACCTACAACAATACCAATTAAAAAAGTAAGAAGTAGTGCATCTGCAGGTGTCTGTAGAACTGCTCTTAATTCACAGAAATGCATTAATATTTAACAGATAATAGTGTTATTGAGGCAAGCTAGGCCATCAGCTTGAGAGAAAAACTTGCACCCTCTTCATTCCAACTAGAATTGGAAGCATTCTGTTGATAGAAACTTTGAAAGCACTTGGTGAATGTCAGTGGAGCTTTGAAATTAAAATTTCTTCTTATTTCAGATCAACTATTATTGTATCTCTGGCTTGGGTGAGCTGGGAAAGGGCAGAAGCCACTTGGGGCATGATTTATAATGCTGGCATTTCTGGCCAGTGATGGGGATGGAAGTGTTCTGAGCTGAGCTCGTTTGAAATGCAATGACAGAATTCCCATGTAAAGGTTGCAATAAAAAACAGAAAGAGGGAGAAGAGATTTTGTACTTCAGAATGAAAAAAAAAATAAAGAGTCCTCACAAATGTCAGCTGAGGGATCTTTGGCTCACACTTCTGGGGAAAAGCAGTCCAAATGCAGTAGCAAATCTTTTCCAGAGCAGCAGCCTGCAAAGAGAGCAGCACTGTTCCAGCATTTGCAGTACCTCAATATTTACATTTGTGCCTGTGATTTGTTGGGACTTTGCCTGTGTGTGCATGGGCAGCATGATTCCAAACATGATTTCAAACTATTCCTGCAGCTGCAGGGCAGAACTCTGCTCCACATCTGCAGTTTTGGTGGCTGGGAGGTTCCTCACTGGTGCTTTATTGGCAACCAAGCCTTTTCTTTGTGTTACTCTAAAAAAAGCCATGTTTTGCTGTTAAATTGAGTAATCCTGATGTATAAATTGGGCTGTATCAGTTGGGAAATTTTTTGAGATATTTTAAAAATAAAAAGCACAATTCAGGTCTAGGACACTGAAATATCTTACAGCTTTGATATTATTCTCTGCACCACTTTCCTTGCAGGCGAAATTCCACTGGAATTGGTTTGTTTTTTTCTGGAAATGGTTGCAGTATACAGGTTTAACACAGGAAAACACAGAGGCACTGTGCAAAATAAGTCTTCAAATGTGGACAGCTGGAGTAGCAGAATATATTCAGTATAGCAAGAGATGTGTGTGCTGAAATAAGCCTCATTTGTCAGGAGGAATATCTCAGAGGAGTTCAAACCCAAAGAAACCTTTGCTTTGCCCTCAGTGCTATTGTTTGAAAATCCTCAAGGCTTTTGCAGAATGAATTGTAAAACTGCAGAGAGCGAGTGACAGGGAGGAGGAGGAGATGCCTTGGTGATTTCCACAGCAATTCTGTCTCCCTGTAGAGGCACTGGGAGCTGCATGCAGTTTTAGTATATCATTATAATATAATATATCAATATGATATTATATGATATGTAATGATATGATATTATATAATATTATATGATATATAATATAATATAATATAATATAATATAATATAATATAATATAATATCAGCCTTCTGAGAACTTGGAGTCAATTCTCATCTCTCACCTCGTCCTGGGGACCCTCACAACCCACACCACTTTCCCATGTAATCACTTTCATGATTTTGTGGGAATAATGGTCTCTGGGCAATAAGAAATAAGCAGGACAGGAGATTTCCCTGCTGCATCTCCATCCCTGGGACCTCTGTGTCAGCAGCAAAGCTCCCTGCATGTTCCCAGATAAACAAATGCAGTCCCAGCTCATGGCAGAATTATCTTGTCCCTGTCAGCTGCCTGTGTAAGTTAAAGCTTCCAGCTGGGAGAGGTGACACAGATGAAAAGAAATTTCCATTGTCCAGAAGAATAATACCTGTGTGAGAAAGAGAAGTGCCTTTTGTTTTATTTTGCTGCAGGTTTCTGGTTGTGTAGCATCATCTTCCTGTTACACCTTTTACTAGCACTGGAGGTATTGCTATGAAAGATAAAAAAACATCTCAGAAATCAATTTCTTTTGGAACTTTGGAGGCCAGGAATTACTGCTTGTTATTTCTCTGTGTCTTTCAAAGTGTACTTTAAGTAAACATGATCCTCACGAGTATTTAGAGGCAGCTCTTTCTATATAAAATATCTTCAAATGTATCACATTTGAGGATGTATTAGTGAATGTTTGGTGTTTGTTCTATATTAAGACTCTCTTGCTTTTCTGCTCATGCTATTTAAATGCTGCCTGCTCTGTGTGCTATGCCCTTATCAAGGTATTGAAGAGGAACTGGGGAACAGGTTATAAAGTATACAGCCAGATGAAATCTTGATTCTCTTTAAAACAATTGCAGGACATCTCGTAATCTCAAAATAATTGTTTGTTTTCCAAGCCTTTCAATACTTGCAGTACATAGAGCTGTGTTGTCCTGTAGCCAGTCTCTTGTCTCAAAAATTGTTGAACTTAAACAAAAACTCAAAATAATTGGGGCTGAAAAATTAGGAAAATGACTCTCTGTTGGAGTTGTGGGCTGGCTGACACAGAGTCATTTTCCCAGTTTTTTGAGACAAGCATTGTATGCATAGGGTATAAATGCTGAGACCCCAGCCATGGTGTGGGTGTGGCAGTGGTGGGGATGGCCCAAAGCTCCTGTAGCCAGCTGAGGACAGTGACAAGTGGCACAAGATCCTGAGTGTGTGTCTGTCAGGATTTAACCCCATTTAAACCCACACATGCACCAATGTGTCCCTGCCTGGCTGACCCCAAGCATCTTCTCTTCCTGTGGAAGGGCCAGAAGTTCCAGCAGCTCTTTTGTCCGCTGGAGCCACGGGGGACAAGGTTAATTCAAGGTGCTGTGCTGTCTAAAAGGGATTTTCCAGCAGAAGCAGTCCTGCTCTGCAGCACAACAACTGCTTCTGTGTCTGGCTCTGGGGTCCCACTCTCTTCCCTGTGCTCCAGTGCTCCAGCTCAGGTGCCAGGGCTGTGCAATGTCTCTGGTAATTGGCTCGTTCTCCCTAATTAAACATGCCCAGCTCTAGATAAATTAAGACAGGAGGTTGTGTGCTCAAAGGCAGTGGATTTTTTTTTTGTTTTCACAGTTAGTGTGGAAGATTAATATATTCTAAGGCATCAGCCACCAGGTTGCCTTCCATAGCATGACCTCAATTAGAAATTAGTTCAAGGATAAAGAAATTGCTGGGATTCAAACCAATAATCTGCCCAAAGCTAGCATTTGGTCTCTGAAAAAATTCCATTACTTCAGTGCCTGTGTTATGTATTTGTGCCTTTTTCTTCAGGTATCTCAGACTCTGCTCTTAAACCTTTGAAAATCCAGAGAAAACCATCCAGAAAGACATTGCTATAAATAGCAGAAGATTCTGTCATCCATGTGTCTGGGAATAGTTTCATTCAGTGGTTTGATTTTTAGATAACATACAGATGATACACAGGCACTCCCAGCACCTGTCCCTGAGTTACCTGTGGGTACCAAAGCATCATGTGATGGTAGCCCCTCAAAACCACAGAAACCTCTTTATATTAGCTTTTTTGGAGACCTCTTTGTATTAGCTTTTTTGGAGGGTGATAACCTGTCAAATATTAATCCAAATATCAATATTAATAGTCGCCCCACAGCAATGGATATGAATTATCTTCTCAGAAAACTGAGATTTCCTTTTCAGCCTTTTGGATTGTTTGAGAAACACAAAGTAAACCTCATGAATGAATAGCTGCTGGAAAAGAAAAAACCTGTTACAATTTTGCGGGTGAGCAGGGAGGGAGTGGGGCACAGGAGCTGCCTGTCCATGCCACTGTCACACTCCATTCCTTCCATTCTGCTTTGTGCTGTAGCCATGGATGGTTTCACTACCTGTGGGGCTCCACAGGTTTGACACAACAGAACTGGCACAAATATCCAGAGCCAGCCAGGGCAAGTGGCTGCATTTGGGGGTAATTCCTTGGCTGAGATTAAATTCACTGATCTCTTCACACCTGAGGATGATTTACTTCCTTTCATCCTTCCAGCAGGGAGTAAAAATGCAAAACTTTCAGCTCAGAGGTATTTTTCCAAAGAAAATTATCTTCAGCTGTGGTCATCGGTGATTTGGGAGCCCCTGCCAGTGAGATTTTGCCTTGAGCTGATTGCCTTGGCTGAGCAACTGAAGAGCAGCTGGAAGCTGGCCAGAAATGGCTTTTGATTTTTGCTTTTAAAAGAAAAATAGAAGAAGAGAACCGAACCAGCATGCTTTGGTAAGGCAGAAGGTTTTTGTGATTATTTTCCCTGAGAAGGGAGACCTCCCCTTGGAGGGGACTCTGGGAAGTGAAGAAGAAGAAGAAGAAGAAGAAGAAGAAGAAGAAGAAGAAGAAGAAGAAGAAGAAGTAGAAGTAGAAGAAGTAGAAGAAGAAGGTGGTTGCTGAAATGAGAGTTTCCCCTGTGGTGGAACTCTGCAGGACCTGACCATTCCTTCACCCCAGCATTGGCCAGCCCTGTGCTGGCTGCCCACGGTCCCCCACCTGCTAGAATTGTTCTACTTTGGTGTTTCTGCTCCTGTGAATAATCAGGCTGGTGGAACAAACCATCCCTGTTTTACTCAGATAATTTCCATGGTGTGTGGTGGCAGCAGAGGCTGCCAGGCTGCTCCAGCCACTGCGATGGAGGGCTGCAGCCCCATTACTGCCATTATCACTTTCTGGATAATGTGTACACACACTTTCACCATCACAAAGTTTTTCTCCTTCATTTTTCATGAGAACTAGCATTAGATTAATGGTTAAGCCATGGCAGAAATGTAACGCCATGCCAGTCTGATTTATTGACCACTTAGTGCTGATGAAGCTTCAAACAAGAGTCAGACAGATGTTGCAGTTGCATTTTTCTTCATCAAAACCAACAACTTGTTGTGTTTAACCACTTGTGGCACCATCTCCTGTGGAGGCAGGAGTGGAGGCAGTTCCTGTGCCACACTGAGGAGGCAGGAGGAGCCAAGGAGCCTTGTCCAGGTCAGGGACAGATGGCAGCACCTTCAGCTTGGGTTTGGGGGAGCAAAGCAACTCTGCCAAGGCTGATTTCCAGCAGGAATATTTCCAGAGCCATCTGCAGCCCAATTCAGGACTCCCCTCATTCCCCTCTGCCACCCCACTGAAGGGTTTCTGCCCTGGTGTCCACTCTCCTGATGCCTTTCCTGTATGGAAGTTATATTTGTATTTTTTCTTTCACATCTCTCTTGCTCTCCTGGTAGGTCATCACAAATAGTGATTTGCTGCTGATTATGAGTTTTCCAAAACATATGCATGCTGTTCATTTGTGTCAAAACATTTCAGTTCACCAAGTAGATTGGCATTCATGAGATTTGTCATTCTGAGGTCAGCTTTTAGATGTAGGCATAAGGAACAAATCTGCTTGGTTTGTGCTTGTTTTATATGCTTTTATGTTTAAAAAGTATAAATTCCAGGGCCAGTTCACTGCTGAGGTCCACTTGCCTGTGCTGCACTGAAGCCAGGAGGTCTCACAATCCTGACCTGCTTGGTGACAACCCAGCACTGTCAGGCTGTGAAAAATACAGCTTACCTGAGAGAACGCAGAAGCACCTGCAGAACTGCCACATCACCCATGCTGTGTCCTTGCTCCCTTCTCTGAAACCTCCCTGGAGCAAGAGGTGTATTTACATGAAATCTCTGAAGCATATTACTTTTTATTACTTCATCATCTAGATCACTAATGATGTTAAATTAGCTGAGGGAGACTATTTGGGTGCATGGGTGATCATTTTTACTATCTGAACCTCTTCTGAGTTATGCATGAGAACTGTGATGTTTCAGACATCCCCTTTGTAGGATGAGAGGTTGTGATGATTTTCTGTGTCCTCTGGCTGTCTCTGTCTGAGGCAGATGTGCCTGTGAAAAAGAAGGTTTTGAACACCTCACAATTGGACACAAAAGGTCCAGTTGTTTGTCTCAGAAGATGTCTTGGTTTGAAAAGACAGGTGTCTGCTGAGGAAGGCAGGAGCCTCTCTTGAAATGGAAACTGTAAATCTCCTCTTTCTGAATTATTTTAATTTTGACATTAAGGGGCTCTCAGGCAAAGATGTGGGAGCAGGAATAACAGTTTTTTATTAGGAAAAATAAAAATAAAAGTGCAGTAATACAAAATAACACTGAGAGAGTCAGAATAGACCTGGCCCCCTGTGTGTCAGGGTGGTGTCCCAGCCCCATCCCATGGGGGCTCAGCCCTCCTGCAGTGCCAGCTGTGGTTCTGCTGGAGCAGGATCCTGCACAAGGGGGGAGTTTTCCTCTGAAGGTCCAGTGGTGCTGTAGATGGGCCTGGTCTTCCTCTGGGAATCCAGTGGAACAGGCTGTCTCTGTTGTCCCAAACCTCAGATTGTACCCAGGTAGGAATGCTTGGCTCCTCCCCCTGGGCGGAGCATCTCCCCATGGGATGCTGGGATTGGATCAGCCCTGCAGGGACACCCAGTGGCCATGGACAGCAGAGATCTCCTGGAGGGAGGATGGGTTGTGGAAGGGATAAATAAAAACTGCCCCACCTGGTTCTGACAGATGGCAATAGAACACACAGCCCTGGCCACATGTTTCATTTGCAACCTAAGGCAGAAGAATCTTGGGAATAGAAGAGCTAACAGTTTTCTTTGCTTTGGCACTTCCCAAAACCACTCTGAAATAAATTCTTAGCTGTTCCGTACAAGGTTTCCTTGCCTCTTTTAGCACTGGCTGCAAGAATTTGATGCTGCTTTCTCACAGAATCTTCACTGAGAATCCCCTGCTTGCAGTTCTATCCATAGAGGGAGAAAATGCAAGTTCCTGCTTGCATATTTTCCTAACCTAAGGAAATTTTCCCTAAGCTCTTTTGAGCTTGTCCTCCAGACAGAGGGATGTATCTGGTCGCTGAGGGGATGCTCTGTGGGGCTGCTCTGCTTTTCATCTTGTGTACATGGGCACCAGTGGCCTCCCCACTGCCAGCACCTTCTTGGCCTTCCCCCCCAATCCTGGGGATGTGCAGATGCTCCCTGTGTGTGCAGGGTGCTCTAGAGGGGTCATGGTTACCCCACACACCCCCTGCCCCTGCCCTGGGCTGCTCTGGGTGCAGCTCCAGCACGCTGGGTTCTGTGCTGTGCTTTGCCCACCAGAATTCTCTCCTCAGGTCTCCTTGGTGAAGGTGTCCCTGTCCTGCTCCAGCTCTCCCCTGGTTTCATAAGCAGGTGCTCCCATCAGCACAACCTGTGCAAGTGGATGATGGGTTGTGTTCCCTCTCCCACTCAGAACAGGGCTCTAACAGCATTAATGAAACATTAGGGTTTTAATTACACCATTATTCTATTTATTTTTATAAATAATTCCAAAGCAGTCATTAAAGTTTGCGAACTTAGGAGTAAATGACTTAGGGGAAAGAAATCATCTCCTCAATCTTGTTATTATCTATTGAACAATCTCCCTGGGACGCTGGTGGGGAACTGGCAGAGTTGTTGCTGCTGCTGCTGTTAAAATGATTCATTTACTCACAGGGTGGAGACAGAGCTCAGCTCCTGCTCCAGGTGTGGTGGGACAGCACTGCAGTGAGCCAGGGCAGGGTCTGACCAAGGCAGGAATGAGGAGAGGGGAGTGGGGTCTGCTGTGGGGTCAGCTGTGGGATCTGCTGTGGGGTCTGCTGTGGGATCCACCTGCAGGATCAGCTGTGGGATCAGCTCTGGGATCTCCCTGCAGGAGCCAGCACCTCTGTTCTCCTGCAGCTGTCCTGCAAGGGGCTTTTCCAGCCCCTGCAGTTTGCAAATATCTTCAAAAGACAAGGAATTAAAGGCTTGTCTGTAAAGAGCCCATGTTTGGGGTGCTCTGTGATGCTGTTTGTGAGCCTCCTCTGCTCTTCCCTCCTGTTTTCTGTCACTGTATGGAGAGTGTGGCTGTTCCTGATGTTCTCAGGTGACTTTCTGTATATTCAAACAAGACTGATGTTGTCCAGAACTGATGGAAGCATTGTCTCAAACCAACAAAAGGTCCCTTAAACCAAAGCATATTCCCTGGTGTTCATTCTCAGTGATGTTCATAGGAATAAATATTGCAGGAATTTGGTGTTGCAAGGGCTGGAAAGGAGGTTCATGCTGAACATACCAGTGGAGCAGGGGAGTTGAAAGCACCTCAGGATGGGGGAAGAAGCCATGTGCAAACTGTGACCCCCTCCTCTTCTAAAGTACAGCTCTTATCTAAGGGAAATTCCATAAAATCTGGGGTCAGCTCATGATGCTGGCTGTCCCAGCTTTAATTAGGAAGGTAAATGCAGAGAGTGCTGGCCCCAGCTACATAACCCTTGCTGTGCTGTCCCTGCAGAACCCAGACATTGTGTTGGTGCACTACCTGAACGTGCCGGCCATCGAGGACTGCGGCAAACCCTGTGGGCCCATCCTGTGCTCCATCAACACCGACAAGAAGGAATGGGCAAAGTGGACAAAAGAGGAGCTCATCGGGCAGCTCAAACCCATGTGTGAGTATCTAGGGCTGCTTTTGCTCCTTTGCTGTGCGTTTAGAGTCTCTCACATCCTGTGAAGGAGTCATTTGTCCATCCAACTCAGCTTGTGTCTGCACGCACTTTCTGTCCAATGTTGTAGTGTAAATATAAACACTACTGGGATGCGTGGTATGAGACTGTCCCCAAAGAGACCTCCTCTGCACACTGGGGGAAAACTGTACCCATGTTCTTGCATGTTCTAGAGCTGTTTGTAGCCACCTGCTCACTTGCAAAGGTTCTGGCAGGTGGATTCCCCCAGGGGCACTCCCTGTTTGGGTGCTCATTGTCAGGGCACAGTGGGCTGCTGTAGCTTACAGGTGGCCCCATGGAACTGAGTGTGTTGGACTGAGCATCATTTCCTAGAGTTTTGCAGCCTAAAGAGAAGGTGTGCAGAGTGACAGGGAGGTTTGCCCTCAGACAGGCAGTTCTTTGAACCCCTCTGCATCTGCCTTGGTGTGTAATATTTTCCTTTGCATCACAGTTATATTGTGTGTCTTCCCCTGGAGAGCACATTCCAATGTGCACACAAATATCTTTTTGCAATGAAAGAAAAATTCGACATAAAGTGAGCTTGTAACCAAGAGAAAATTAGCTGCAAAAGCCACAATACCAAATGTGAGTCAACAAATACCAGGTCTGCTTCTGTTCCTGCCCTCTGCCCCTGCCTGGATGCTGGTGTCAAGCCCAGCCTCCTGTAATTGGAGGTCACAGCCACGGAGTGCATCCTGATGTGTGTCTGCCATCCGTGGAAGATCAGCCTTGTGCTGACCACAGCCTTGGTAATCTGAGTTTGCAGTCCTTTGTTGCATCCTGAACTCTGCAGGCCCATGTGTTCCTTTTCCACACAAAGCTGGAGGGCAGAGGAGGAGAGAAAATGACACATTTGCCCCTGGGGCTGATAAACTCAGACAGAAATCCAGGATGTTGGTATAGCTGAGACTGGACAAGTGCCTTAACATTAAACAGGAAAGGAAGCAGCAGCCTGTTAAAAAATCTGCAGTGCATCAAGAAAATTATGTGAAAACTACAACGAACTCGCTGTAAATTTAATAACACTTGGCTCTTTTATGTCTCAGGAGGGAAGAGTGAAATTCTGTGCAATTATTCAGAGTATATATGCATGTACACGTCTCTTTTTATGGGTGCATATCCTGGGAAACACATCCTTAGAAATGTAGCTCCAATAAAAGCTTTGTATTCTGCTCAGACCTGGAAAACAAAGAGGACACGGATAACCCTGTTTGGGGAGCACAGAGGGGCACTGCTCGCCAAGAAGCCATCAGATTTGGTTCCAGTTTAGGGTGTGCCATGAAATTCTGGAGCCAAGCACATTAGTTTCATCACATTTTTGCATTAATCACATTCTTTCACAGACTTCACAGTTTGATTGCCTGATGTTTCCAAATTTCTCTGCCCTAAAGCAGATTTGTCAATGGCTTAATCAAAGCGTTGTGCGTGGTGTGGCTGGTGCAGTGACAGTCTCACCCTTTTACCTGCTCTGTGCTGGGGTTTGTTGTGTTTTATTCCTCTGGACTTGGAAGCTGTGTGGGGGTTTTGTTGCTTATTTTGTTTTCTTGGTTGCTGTTTTCCATGAGAATTTCTCATTTTAAGGCACGTTAAGGATGATTACAGCCAGGGTGTGTGCAGAGGTCCAAGGTCTCTGTACCTGGGGATGGATTCCCATTTCAGACCACTGATGTCATTCAGGATTAAGGGAGGGAAGCTGATCCTAGTTCTCTGGGGAAAATGCTTCCTCCTGGTCACAGGTTGGTGGCAGTGTCCAGCTCTTGACTCACTGGCAAGGTTAAGTCCTGCTCACCTGAAGTCAGGTGTTGAAGCTGTTGGCCTCTGTCAGGTATTAAAGCTTTCCTGTCAGAGTGGAGGGTAGCAGGCAGTCAGTGGGGTGGGAGCATGTTCTCCTGGCCTGCAGAACTCAAAGCAATGTGGCAGATGGCTGGCAGGCTGAGCAGCATCAGTCCTGGAGTCCAAGCTAGACAAACACATCAAACTGTTGTTCCTGAAATGCACAGAGACCCTGGCTGGGAGGATCAGGGAGTTTGTTTACGTTTCTTGCATCCATAATTTGCTCAGCTCCCTTTTCCTTCCTTGCTGCATCATCCCAAAGTCATCCCAGGCTTCAGCAGCATCAGGGACAGGCAGCAGCTCCTGGTGCCAGCCTTGTCACCCCTGTGAGCAGAGCAGGGCACTGAGGGCTGGGTGCTGAGAGGTGGCTCCTGAAGGACACTGCTGAACCCAGAGAGAGCTTCTGAGCTGGCTGCAGGGCTGCTGTTTGCTCATTCTGTCACTGTGCTTATGGATAAAAACCTCACCTTTTTGGAGTGCCCATAGAGCTCTGAGAGCTTTGTGGAAAGAAAGAGCATTAACTTATTCTATCATAGATGGTGTGTGAGCTGATTAAGAGACTGAGATGAACCCATCTGAACATCCATGAAAGGTAAATGCTGCAGGTGCTCTAAGGATTTGAGGTTTTCTCAACACCTCCAGCTGAGTTGAGACTGTAAATAATTAATTAATCAGCCTGACTTCAGCTTTCATGGCTTTGGAGTTGTAACCTGTGTGTTAACTGCCTTCACACTGTCCATGACCTCCTGATTGCCTTCTCTGGACCATCACTGTTGGCTTCTCACACCTCCATTTGGCTGGCTCAGGACTGAAGCATGAGGGCCTGGAATGCCCCATACACATTCCTGACCTCCCACGGGATGATTCCTTCCTCCCTGCAGGCTTGGAGAGGAGGCTCCTTGTCCCAGAGTGTCACCAGGGTCAGGGCTGGGATAATCCAGCTGTTGGGAGCATCCCAGCTGGGTGTCTCAAGCAAAAGAGTTGTCATGTGTATGTATGTGTTGCTTTGGTATGAATGCAACTTTTGGGTACATTAGTGTAAAGTAAATAGCTATAATCCATGAAAATTCTGCAGGAGTGTGGTCCGAGACACCTGTAAGTCATTTCAGGATGCCTGGTGTGAAGAATGAGCCTCAATTTGGCTTAACTTTCAATTTCCTCCCCTCTTTGTGCCCCATTGCAGTCTTGCTTTGAGATTTCTCTGAATAGATTAGCAGATGTCCTTAGAGGCATCTGGTGGTAAAAGCAAATTCAGTGGCAGAATCCATCACAGCAGAATTCTGTATATAAACTCCATATGATCAGCAAATTGTGGGCCAGCTCATGTTGGGGGTTTCTCCAAATCATCCCCTTTTGGCTCTCTCATCCTTCAGCTGGCAAAGCTGACTTAAAAGCTCACAGCTGGTGCCACGTTGCAATCCTTGTTCCAGGTCCACTATAATTAAGAGCTATCTTCCTTTCAGAGGAAAAGCTTTTTGCATTTCTCTGCTGCAGAGGAGCTGAGAGCTCCTGTTTGTGCTGCCTGCACGAACAGCTGGAAATTCCATGTGTGCTCATCAGCCCATGGGCATGGGCTGCTCTTGCCTTTTTCCAGAGTCCTTAATTTTGTGTCAGTGAAGGCATCAACCTCCTGGAGGTGACCTCAGCCTTCATCCCTGTGTTTTCATCACTGGAGAAGGCACCAAGCCCCTGTAGCTCAGAACAAAACTCAGCAGCAATTGGAATTAATGCAGTTTGGAGAACTGAGTTGTTGGGAGTTTTATTTGGGCTTGAATTTATATTTAATTTCAGTAACTCTATTTAAGGATTGGGGTTATATTTCATCTTAAAAGATCAGTTGTACAAAAATGCTACATGGGATGAATTTCACAATTCCCCAAGGAGTTTTTTTGGGCTCCAAAGTGCTCCTCAATGGAAACTGAAGCTTGCCAGCTTAGCTCAGCTGACCACATAGAAAGCAATGTGGATTCTTTAAAAAAACATTTGGTTTAGTAATGCTGACATCCAGTTTTACTGCAATAGCCTGAGTTTTTATTAAAAAGAGAACATGACAGAAGGTGCTGGATAGGTTCTTACATCCACCCACCACCTGGACTTGGAGCACCCCTGCTCACCTTGTGTGTGTGGCCAGCATCAGCCTCCTGCCCATCAGCCACTGCTCAGCTTCTCATCATCCCCCAGCCCCTTCACCACTGCAGGAGTGCAGCTCATGCAGGAATGCACTTTTCCTCTCCCTCTGACATCTGCAGTGGCCTCTATGTCCCCAGGGGAAGTTTGATCCCATGCCTAATGGGCCACTCTGTGGGGAAACAGTTTCCCTTGTGGTGAGTTTCACCTACCATAGACAGTCCCACTTGGCCAAAAGAACAAAATGAGGAACTGTGTTTCAGCTGGTGCCTTTCAGCTGTGTTTGGAGACGCCAAAGTGAAATAATACCACTGAGTGCTGACAGCAGTACAGTGGGAACCCACTCAGTAATGGAAACTAACTTGAGGAAACCTAAACCAAATTGTTTCCTGACCCCTAAAACTGAGGTGTTAAACCAGATGCAGCAATTGCTGAACCTCTGAGGAGGCTACAGGCACACCAGCCTTTGTTTCCTGTTCTTCCTTGGTATTTTATCTCCTCTGTTAACACTTGGCAGACTGGCAGTGAGTGGCACACTCAGTCCTAGAGCATCTGCAGAGGTGTCAGCCCAAACCCTGCTGGCTGTGCCCTGAGATGTGACCTGGGGAAGGAGGGCTGGGACCCGGGGAGAGCCCTGGGAAAGGCTCAAAACGCTCTCTGAAGATTTTTTCCCCCAAAATACCCCAAACAAGATTTTTGCTAAAAACAAAGACAAACAAGGAAACAAACCTAAAGCGGAGAAAAAAAATTTAAGAAATAACAGTGGAGAAATGGGAGAAATGGGGAGGCCTTGCCGCGCTTGGTGTGGGTCTGGGGCCCCAGGCCAGGCGGTCCCGCCCCCGGTACTGATCCCGGCCTTGATCCCAGTCCTGGTGCTGATCCCGGCCCTTATCCCAGTCCCGATCCTGGTTCCGGTCCCGGTGCTGATCCCGGGCTTTATCCTAATCCCAGTCCCGGTGCTGATCCCAGCCCTTTTTGCAGTCCCGGTCCCGGTGCTGATCCCGGCCCTGATCCAAGTCCCAGTCCCGGTCCCGGTGCTGATCCCGGCTCTATCTCAGTCCCAGTCCTGGTCCCGGTGCTGATCCCAGTGCTGATCCCGGCCCTTATCCCAGTCCCGGTCCCAGTGCTGATCCCGGCTCTTATCCCGGTCCCGGTACTGATCCCGGCTCTTATCCCGGTCCCGGTGCTGATCCAAGTCCCGGTCCCGGTCCCGGTCCCG
>WBNQ01019992.1:4232-21997 GCA_013401375.1 Spizella passerina | reverse complement strand
CAGCACTTTGTGTGGGTCAGGAGGGGCTGAGGGCAGGACTGACAGCAGGGCTTGCAGCAGGCTGTTAAGGCAGAGGCAAACAGAAACCCTAACCTTGATGATTCTAGATATTCCATCTGTATCAGTCTATCCAACTTAGCAGTTTCATGGGGGAGATCTCATTGTCGTTACTCAAGTAACAACAATTTACCAAGATTTACCAAACTGGGGCAGAGGAGCCACATGGAGGGCATAGGGAATGGCTTTATAATGTGCTGTGCATGTACAGGTATGTGTGAGCTGTGTTCTGAGGGGTGGTATGGAAAAGCAAGGTCTTTGGAATAAAACCAGGAAGTGTAAAATGCTTGGAGTGGCAAAGAGAAATGTCTAAGAACATTCAGAAAGGGTGAAATGATCAGATTTAAATGTGGGAGGGTATTTTAGGGACAAATTTTGCTTAGGGTAGAGAAACCACAGGGAGGGAAAGAGGGAAACAGTTGTTGATGGTGTTTAGAGTGATGATGAGACAGTGAGGTAGAGTTCAGGTGATGGGGAGGAGGAAGATATCTGCAAGACAGCAGGACTGCAGGCCTGGAAATTGTGGAGGACTGAGTACCAGCAGCAGCAGGCAGAAATAGCCAAGGTGGTGTAAGAAACTTGGACACTCATATGTTTGTGTGCAAGTTTCCCTTGGATTCTGAGCAGCCTTTTTGTTGGTAATTCACATCATCTTTCATTCCTTTACTCGTGGTGGTCAAAGTCCTGGCAGTGCTAATGAACAGGAGCGGCTGGGCACTATCACAAGGTCATTTTATTGCCTTTTCTTCAAAAAGGAAGAAAGAGAAGAAAGGTGAGAGCCCAGGTTTGTAAAAAGAGATTGCAGCAGCATTAGTACTCTGAGTTGTGGACGTTCCCCAGCCTCAGTGCTCTCCTTTGAGCCCCCAGTGCAGCACCAGTAACTCTGCCTGGCTGCACTGTGCTGCAGGCTCTGTGCACAGCCTGTGTGGCAGCAGCAATGTATTGCTGCTGTAATGCAGCAGCTTTTAGACCCCTCCATGCTATCACTGAAAAGGACAGTGTTGAAGCAGTTCACAGCTTTCATTTTAAATTATCAAGAAATGCAGTAGAAGTCTGAACAGGAATCCGGATTAAAATCCTTTCCAGAATTTCTGCTAAGCCTCAGACTTTTTTTCCCCCCTCTTTTGTGTTCCTATATTATGGCTATATTTAATCAAACATAGTTCTACAGTGGTTTCACTTCTTGAACCGCTAAGAAGCAGGAGGAGTCTGTGTGTATGCTTTTTATTAGCCTTCCTTTCATAATGCACTTTCTTCCCTATAGAAATCTCCTTTCCTGCTGATTCATTATGTGTCAGGAAGCCAAGCGTGACATGTTAAAAGCCATCTTGATAGTGTTTGGTATTCAGTACTAACAATTCACCAGGCACAGGAGTCTTTCTTTAAAAGAGGGAGGAAGAAAATCTGCATATTGGATGTGCCAAGATAGTGGATAATTTGCATTAAGCATCCAGACATTCTTTTTTTGCAATCTGTCACCCTTCGCTGGCTTTTTATTTTATAACCTTCATAGCATATGGGGAACATAAGTACCAAAAAAAGTGGCACCATGTGGACAGAAGCTGGAGCCTGAGCCCTTTAGGATCAGCTGGAGCAAGGCTAGAGAAGGACCCTTCCTCAGCAGCAATTGATCCTCAATGGGACTTTGCTGTGCTGGAAGGACCTGAAAATAACAGGCATGGTTCTCTAAGTACCCAGCTCTAAAGCTGTCCATTATGCCTTAGCTCCTAGCTCACAGCTTGATTCAGAGTTTAGAATCATCATCATCATGAATACACAAACCCTGAGCCATGATTCACTTCCCAAAGTTGCCCCCTTGATGCTGTGCTCATCCCAGGATTTAGCAGTGCTGCCATCCTGCTGTAAAACACTTTCTGTGCCCAGCAACACGGACTGCAGCTCACTTCTTTAGCAAAAAGCATTCCTGAAGTAACCAGAAATTACCTAATGCAAAGTTTCTCAATAATAATGGCAGCTTAGTAACTTTGTGTTGTAAAGCTGAAAGCATCCAAAATACTTGACTGCATTCTCATCTCACTGACAGTGTGTTTTTTGTAAAATTGCTATTTGAACATCACTTATTAGACATAATATCACTGGTGACAGAACAATGTATGTTAAATAATAAAATGAATGTGAGCAGAGGTAGTGAAGTGGCAAGCATGTCTAACTTAGATGTCATAACAGAGACTGAGTGTTAGGAGGAAATCCAAAACTGTGAATATACTGGGAAGCAAAATCTGTTGGGTACGATAACAATAAATGTGGTCATCAAACAAACATAGAGGGACTTATTACAAAACTATCTGCTGCACTTTAAATAGTGATATGGGGAAGAATACTTGTAAACCTGATTTAGAGTATTTCTGCAGGTTATCCAGCCTGGCCAATAGCAATGTGAATTCTGCAATATAAAACTAGACCAAGGTAAGATGCTGTTAGACAAAATGACATTAGTGGCTGAGGAGGCAATAGAGCAACAGGTAACAAAAAAGCAATAAAACTGCTTCACAGAGCAGATCCAGGAGCTCTGTCCCACCAGCTGTGTGTGACACACTCAGTGAGCAGCATCAGAGAGAAGAACAGAAGACTCTTCACAGGATATGCTGCCCCTGTGACCACTGGATGTCACAAACATCCCTTCATTTGCTCTGATCTCTTGCATGATGCTGCTTTTGGCTTTGCCCCAGCCTGTGGCTGTACAGGAGCATCAGCCCAAGCTGCTGCTGCCAGGATTTCCCCTTCACATCAGGGACCTTCACCACACAGAGATCTGGGGCTTTACTACAAAGCCTAAGTCCACGAGACTTTCAGCTTTGATTTTGTGTATTCTGGTTTAAGGATTTTAGAACACAACATGCAAGGAATGTGCCTTGACAGACTATGGCAAAGACTCTCTGAAAGAAGCTGCCAGACATGAGGACACCTTGGAAATTATGTTGTCACTTATCAGCACTTTCCAAAATCTGCACGTGAGCCATGGTGCATTTAAAGGATAAATAAATAATATGCACATATAAATTGCTCAGAGAGACATTAAGAGAGACAGAAGATGCTTTGAGTCAGTTATTATGGATAAAATATTTTATAAGTGCCATTTCCATTGTAAGTCAGGTTACAAATATCACTGTTATAGGAAATTCTGCAACTAAAATATTCTGAGAGGGAATCTTTATTCAAGTCATGTATCTGTATGCAGTCTAGCATTCTTATTTAAATAGCTAACAGGCCCAGAGAGTTCCTAAGGAAAGAGCTTCACTTTGCAACCTGTTCTGTAACATCACCCACCTGTCCATTCTCCCAAATTACTAAAAGGTCATCCAAGTCTGAGGAGGAGCTCACACAGTGTCTGTTAGTCACTCCCAAAATATGAGTCAGCCTTCACTGCTGCCATTGGGATCTGACAATGAAGACCTGGCAGAAGGTTTGCATTTGCTGTTACTCTGGTGTATTTTTGGCTGCTGATTTTACTATAAGGCTGATTTTGTTTTCACATTAGACAGAAAAAGATTCCAAAAGGCTCCTAGGAATTATACTGCTTCACTTCAATGGAACCAAGTCTTTTGTTGGTTTTGGGTTTTCAGTGCAGGTTGCTGGCACTACAGAGAGTCATTGCAGGTGCAGAGTCCCTGTTAGCAGCAGACTGAAACAGAGCCAGATACTCTGCTGAGGAGTTTTCTCTCTATGTATTCCTGATTCAGGAATTGCCTTTGGAAGCCTGATGATACCAAGGAGCAGAGAATTGTAAGCCAGTAACCATTACTGTTGCTTTTTATAGGTCTCCTTTCAGTTCTGACAGAAAGCAGCAGGAATGGATTTTTACTGGTAATTTGGAGCAGCTTTTGATGGTTTTGGCATGATTTTGCAGTTTCTGATGGGAAATTTTACTGTTCTCTTTGCAGTTCATGGCATCAAGTGGACGTGCAGCAATGGCAACAGCAGTTCAGGGTTCTCAGTGGAGCAGCTCGTGCAGCAGATCCTCGACAGCCACCAGACCAAGCCCCAGCCTCGGACACACAACTGTCTGTGCACTGGTACCTTGGGTGAGTACTCAGGAGGGCACTCAGGGACTCAGCTTCATCCCTCTGGGAGCAGGGTTCTTGGTGCTGAGGGGATAAAAATGCTGTCTCATGAAACACTGGGACACAGTGAACTCAAGGGTTGACAAGAGAAGTCCTGAGCATAAAAAGATGCAGCTGGAACTTCTGGGGGAAATGTCAGTGCTTTCTAATAAATGCAGTCCATACATGAGCTGCTCAGAAAGGTACATTCTCTTCTACATGTGCAAATTCTGTTACCAAAGCCTCAAAATATAATGTTCCTCCAGCTTCACCCTCTGAATTCCTTGCCCTGCAGGTCACTTTTTTGGAGAAGTGCTCAGGTGGTTAACTGCAAGGTATCACTGAGATAAGACAGGTTCCTATTGAGGTATCATGAAAATACAGATCTCTGTCTTGTTAAAGGAGATGACCTTGTTTTGGACGACACTACATCAGCATCCTTAGTGTTAGCATTTCCCACAGACAGTGGAAAGCTCAGTGATTCCCTTCCCAACTCATCTGCTATAGAGCTGCTCCTTTCTAGCACTTTGGTCAAATAAAGTATATGACACATTAACTAGTCTTTAGCAAAGCTTATAAAGGAAAGTTGTCAGTGCTTCAAAGGGTTATTTTTTTTCTTCTTTTCTTGAGCAGTTTCATTATACAATCGAGGCTTAAATAAGAATGATGACCTCTGAAATACCTGAGTTTGGATTAAAATTCACCCCTTAAGGCTCAGCATTTGATCCAGGCTTGCAAATCTGAACATGAATCCTTTTATTCTTCCCTTTGATGTTTTGTCTTGTGCTAAGTCTGCTCAGTGCTTTTTAACACAACAGCATTGCTTTGTTTTGTAACTGGCTTGCACATTGACACACACATTCCCAATCCCTTACTGTCATCCACAAATACAGCAGCATGAAAGTCTTTCCCTTGTTCCTGTTCATTTCTATACCTAGGAGAATAGAGAGATTTAATATTGTATTTAGTCTCAAAAGCACTGTCTTGAACTACTTTAAGTGACCTCATTCAAATCTTGATCACATAATAGAGATGTTCCTCTCTTCAAGGGCAAGCAACAAAAGATTCAGCAAATTGTGGTGGCTACAAAGATGTTTTATGTTGCCCAGAAGATGGCATTTATAATTGTAGCCATGAGCTATAGTGAGGAGGTTTCTTCCCCTCTTCAGTTCATTAATTCAGAACTCTGCAGTTCTGTAATTAATGTTTTTACCTCATTCTAGGGAAAATTAATCAATTAAGAAAAGAAACATCAAAAATTCATGGGCTGCTATTCTTTAAACAGCAAAAGCAGTCCCTGCACCAGAGTTTGTGACTAAGGTGCCTTTGCAGACAGAATTGTTTACTTCATCCTGCCTGATTACAAGGTGATTCCATTATTCTCAGGAATGCAGGTGATGTTACCATTACAGGCCAGTAAGGTGCTGGCTGGTTTAATTCATGGAGGATTTTCTTCTGGTGGCCCCTGCTTGAACATTTTTCAGCAGCTCCAGTGCTGACTGTGTGCTCTGTGTGCACATCTATGCACAAGCACGAGATACACAACTCGCATTGTGCTAATTTTGTATTTACTGAACAGCAAATCCTGTTGTTTTCTGGCACAGGGGCAGGAAGCAGTGTGCATCACAAGTGTAACAGTGCCAAACACCGCATCATATCACCAAAGGTTGAACCAAGGACAGGTGGGTACAGCACTCATTCAGAGGTACAAAATAACGATGTCTCTGAAGGCAAGAACGAGCACAGCCACGGCAAGGCCTCCAGCCGAGAGAAGAGGAACGGCAAAGTGGCAAAACCAGTGTTGCTCCATCAAAACAGCACTGAGGTTTCTTCCACCAACCAGGTGGAGGTCCCTGACACAACCCAGAATTCTCCTGTGTCCATCAGCAGTGGGTTAAACAGCGACCCAGATATGGCAGATAGCCCAGCTGTCACTGGTGTGTCCAGCATGGCTGTAGCGTCAGTTATGGGAAGTTTGTCACAAAGTGCCACCGTATTTATGTCAGAAGTCACCAGTGAAGCTGTGTACACGATGTCACCCACATCTGGCCCAAATCAGCACCTTCTGTCCTCAGATGCAGCTGCACAAGGACTGGTACTTGCTGTGAGTTCGGATGGACACAAGTTTGCTTTTCCAACAACTGGCAGTTCAGAGAGTTTGTCGATGCTACCCAGCACTGTCTCTGAGGAACTTGTGCTCTCCACAACTTTAGAAGGAAATAGGAAAATTCCAGAAACCACCATGAATTTTGACCCAGACTGTTTTCTTAACAATCCCAAGCAAGGGCAGACTTATGGTGGAGGAGGTATGAAAAGTGACAGCATCAATACCAACATAAGGCAGTCACCCACAACAGAACGTAGCTTCAACTTCAATACAACCCTCACGAAAGAAATTAAAACTGAGGACACATCTTTCGAACAACAGATGTCCAAAGAAGCATTTTCCTCCACTTCTGCATCTAACACTCTCACACTCAGTACTGGTTCAGGTTTACTTCCATCTGGAGGAGGTCTGAGCCCAAGTACCACCCTGGAGCAGATGGACTTCAGTGCCATTGACTCCAACAAGGACTATTCTTCCAGCTTCAATCAGACCGTCCAGAGCCCTCACGTCCATCAGACCCCTTCCCCCAGCTTCTTTCTGCAGGATGCCAGCAAACCTCTTCCCCTCGAACAAAACACTCACAACAATTTGAATGACACAGGTAGCTCATTTGTGAACACGTTAGGAATCTCCAATGTGAAAACAGAGTCCTCGTCCCAAACCACGTCCAACTGTAACGGCACAGTGGAAACCAGAATAGAGTCCACCTCTTCTCTCCAGCTCATGCAGTTCCAAGCAAACTTCCAGGCTATGACTGCAGAAGCTGAAGTTCCCATGGAGACCTCCCAGCAGGCAGAAGGAAATGAAAATCTACTTAAATCAGGGGATCTTCAAGCCTGCAACACAGAACACTACTTGCAGCCTGAGGCCAACGGGGGTATCAGGAATGGAAACAACCTCCCTATTCTCCAAGGAAACATGGTACAAGGACTCTATCCCGTGGCCCATCCTAGCTTAAATAACTCCTCCAACATGGAGCTTAACTTAGACCACTTTGACATCTCCTTCAGCAACCAGTTTTCTGATCTAATTAACGATTTCATATCGGTAGAAGGTGGGAGCAACGCTCTGTACGGACACCAGCTGGTGTCAGGTGACAGTGCTGGACTGTCTCAGCCTGAGGACAGCAACAGAGCCACGTACAACCAGGCCGAGATGTGCATTCCCTGCTGCAGCCCCCAGCAAGCCAACATGCAGCTGAGCAGCTCGGAGAACGGAGCCAGCACCATGGCATACATGCACGTGGCTGAGGTGGTCTCGGCAGCTGCAGCACAAGGCACTTTGGGGCTGCTGCAGCAGAGCGGCCGCTTGTTCATGGTGACAGATTATTCACCAGAATGGTCTTACCCCGAGGTAAGTCCAGGGCTTTTACTCACTCGTGATTACTGCTTTATCTTTGCTTTGGTAATATGGGAAGTGTTTTGTTAAAGCTTTGAAAAGGTTTTTAAAATATTTCTCTCCTAAGTCAGAGCATTCAAGGCCGCTTGCGTGTCTGAGTGTACTTTTAATTAAGCACTTCATTATCCTGACAGGGCCCTTTCTTCACTTAGGAAGCCTCTGAACAGAAAGGTATTGTTTCATTGAAAGCCAAGTCTTCCCCACATGATGGCTTCATGCTACCTAGGCCCAGTAGAGCAGTAGTATTTGCAAACTGGAGCTGTTCCTTACATTTGTCACTGATGAGAATAATTCAAGGCCTGCACAGCCTTAATGAGTTCAGCATTTCCCTCCACCTCACTGACTTCCAAAATCAGTCACATGCCCCATAAGCTGAAAGCGGCAGCAGCACAGACCTTGCTGCTGTGAAGAAATGTGTGAGGAAAGAGACTGTTTGAGCCACTAATGGGGAGAGAAAGTTATTTTATAATTTAAAAAACAAAATGAGGTGGTGGGGGGGTCTTGTTTTCCTAGGCCCGGCCTTGGAGCACTGTTGTGTCTGTGAGGGGGTGTGCAGTGACTGCTCCGGGCCGGTCTGCCTGTTCCGGGGGGATGCGAGGCTGCCAGTGGGGCGAGCTCGGCAGGCCCGGGCCGGTACCGGGAGGGGCCGCACCGGGCTGAGAGCGGCACCGGGTGGAGAACGGCACCGGGCTGAGAGCGGAACCGTGGCTGAGAGCGGCACCGGGCGGGAAGCGTAACCGGGCAGGGAGCGACACCGGGCGGCCCCGTGCCCTCGGGCTGGGGCGGCGCCGGGCTGGTAGCGGCACCGGCTAGAGCGGCACCGAGCGGTCCTGTGCCCCCAGGCTGTCTCTCCCGTTCCCCCGGGCCGTCGCTCCCGTTCCCGGCCGTGTCGCTGCCGCCGGCGGCCGCCCGAGGGCAGCACGGCCCCGGGAAGGGGCGGCGGGCGCGTCCGGCCGCGCTCCTCCCGCCCCGGCCTCTCCTGTCACGCTCGGGTCTCTCCCTTTTTCCCTCGCAGGGAGGAGTGAAAGTCCTGATTACCGGCCCGTGGCAGGAAGCCAGCAATAATTACAGCTGTCTGTTTGATCAGATCTCAGTGCCTGCATCTTTAATTCAGCCAGGGGTACTGCGCTGCTACTGCCCAGGTAAGGAGCACGGCTCTCCTACATCTGGGGATTTCCGAGCATCATCGTGTCACATACATGTACAAAAGTGCACTGGCATCCAGAAGATTTTCCTCTTTTTTTGACCAGTTTAGTGTGAGAACAGCAATTTGGCATCTTGATACATCACAACAAATACTATTTAGAATCTGTGAATTAACTTTAAAATAGTTATTGGAAGTAATTTTAAATAATTCTAAGCATTCTTTTTGTTTTGAAAGAGCAGGTTAAAGAGTAGCTGTTACTCAGGGGTGCACTCACTGCTCTGCTGGCTTGATTTGCCTGTTTTCCCTTTGCTACTTACATGAGAACACCTCTAACCCACCCATCCACAGAGATTTTCAGTAGTGATGGCCCTCAATAAATGACTTCAAGTGGTGCAGAATAACTTGGTTTCATTCCTAGGCCCCAGCTTTCCACTGGAAATAGAGTGAGGCTGCTCAGTCTTTATAAACATGTGATTCTGCCTTTTGCCAGAATAACCCATTAGATGGCTCTTAAGCTTAAACTCTCCATGTTTGAATATACCAACCGGTATTTTGGACTTTTGAATTGTCAAGTCACAAAAATACTGTTCAGCACCCCATCTCTTCACCTGCTCTCAGCCCAATATTTGGCACATGGGGTAATTCCTAGTTGAGGGTTTTTGCAGGGAGTTCTCTGTCTAACAACATGTCCTTTCCTTTTAGCTCATGACACTGGGCTTGTGACTTTGCAAGTTGCCTTCAACAATCAGATCATCTCCAATTCTGTGGTATTTGAATATAAAGCCAGAGCTCTGCCAACCCTGCCTTCCTCCCAGCATGACTGGCTGTCCTTGGACGGTAAGAAAAGTGGGATGTTCCCTAAAAAACAGAACAAATGCAGAACTGTGAATGACAGAGCAGCTCCTGGTGGGGAGGGATGTAGAGGGGCAGGTTTGTCTTGACAGGAAGGGCTGTGGCAATTTAATCAAAGTCTTCTAATTGAAAAGTCTTATTAGCTCTGTTGGTGTGAACAAAATGTTGCTGCCTTTTATACAGGATGACAAAGAGGTGGGTTTTTTTTTGTCTGAATAGAAAACTGATCATACTGCCCAGTTTCTAGGAGAGAAGCATTTACCCTGGAATTGGCTTTCCTGAGAACTCTGGAACTTGAGCTTGTCTAGAAAAAAAATTGTGTGTTTATTTAAGCAAAAAATGGAGAGATAGTAAGGCATAAGAGGGATATACTAAAGAAGTTGGGATGGTAGCACTTCTAAAGAGCAGCATGGAGACAGAGCACTGTGGGCATTGCAGAGTGAGGAGAGCTTTGTGATGTGGCTGCAGAAGCAAGGTTGCAAACAGAAACAGAACTGGCTCTTAACGAGGAGATGCACTAAGTCTTATGTTCAGCATCAAAATCGAACTTGCTTGACTGGAGAGGGTTGTAAGAGTCTGTAGGTGCTTTTCATCTGCTGCAAGGCCTCCTGCTGCCTGTGGAGTGCAGCTGATAGCTGTGATGGTGATTGATGCTCGGCTGTCAGCAATCCAGGGTTGGCATGCCAGGTGGGCAGGTTTTGAATGCCTTGTTTGACAGTTCCCCAGAGCTGCTGAACTGGCAGGAGCTGAGGAGGTGGCTGTGAGTGCTGTCTCTGGTGTCCCTGCAGCTTCTCTGGGTGCTCTTGGTGAGCAGCCCAGCTCTCAATTAGAGGTTGTTATGCTGTGGTGATGTGGAAGGGAGGGGGACTGCAGCAGTGAACAAACTAGGGCATTGCTAACAGGGAGGGGAAAAAAAAAAGTAAGAGGACCGCTGCATTGCAGAGGCCCTTCAGGGAAAAAGACTGAATAATTATACCAACCATGATTTATCAGAAGCCTCTGCCTTGATGCACAGTGCTCCAAAGGGAGCAGATTACACTGGTATTTAAAGGACCAGCTACATCTTCTCATTTACTGCTAGAGAGCAAATGTTAGCTTAGCTAGCCAAGGTGAAAACTAATGTGAGTTGATTCTATCAATTGAATAAATACACAAATCCCTGACTTCTCTGTTTGCTTTAATTTCCCTGCTTAAAATCCTTGCCCTACTGACAGTTACGTGGCCTTGAGGGAAGATTTTCGAGGAATATTTGTAGTCACAAAATATTGACAAGAATTTTAAAATTCTTTTTAATTAACTCAGTGGAGCACTCTGAGTTCCTTTGCATTGTTAAAACACAGTTCATGATTCCAGCTGGAATGAGCACTGCCAGAGAGATCAGAGCTAACAGCCATACCCCAGGAGCACCCTAGAAAAAGAACAAGCAATTTCCAGCTTATCTAAGTTTATATAAACAATTCCCTTCCACAAATTTCTTTAAAATAAAGTCCAAATCACTCTATATGTGAACTCTGTGTTTTTAGTTACATTAAGACAAAAATCATTATTTTTTTGAGCACAGCACAAGTACTGGCCTTTGGGATCAGAGAGCAGTCCTGCTAATGACTGGGAAGGGTTGTGAGATCATCTCCCACCAGACTTCTGCTTCTAGGAACTGAGCCAAGTGTAGGAATGGGCAGAGAAGGAGTCTGAAGCCAGCCTCTTCTGTGCCATCCTCTGAAGGGCTCCTTCCTTCATTCGTGTGTGCTGTGCCATGAAGGATTGTGCACCCTCTTCTGAACTGTACAGAGATACTTGTTTTATTCTGAGTTTTCCTTATTTCACACCATGGGTGAGTTAGGTCTTTTACAAATGGACAGTTGACACCAGCTGCTGATGTTCTTGTATTTTTTCTAGTTAATTGGAATAGTGGTATTCTTTCTTCTCAAAGCAAGCCTTTTTCTCATAAAGGAGGCACTCTCATGTGATCCTGATCTCTGCTGATAAACTTGGCAGCCTTTTCTGTTTTTATGTAAAACTCAGTTCTCAGAAGCCATTGTGTGCTTTTATTGCCATTTGATCTGACTTCCCATTCACTGTGTGTAAAGAGGTTCTTTTAAGAAAAAAAAAACAAAAAGCAAATGAGGCTTGAAGAACTGAAGGCTGAACTGAAGGGCAGAGATGATCTCATGGCAGATGCATAAGGAATTATGAAGGCATTTCAATACAGATTCCCAATGGAAAGCACGTTGTGTTTGCCCTCTGCAGAAGGCTTTGCTGCTTCCATAAAATATCTGTAGAGATGGTGTTTCCTTGGCATGGGATGTGATCAGAAATTCTGGGGAAATGGCTCTGAGTGCTGCTGGCATTACACTTACACATCTGCAGGAAAGAGGACAGAACCTAAAAATAGGGGCAGGCCATGTGTGTACGGATGAGTCAAGTGTGTACGGGGTTGGACAAGGGTGGCACAGGATGTAAATGGCACTGACGCAGGAGCACCTGACAGGCAGCCTGTCAGCTCCTGCTGGCTCTCAGTGTATGATCTGGCTGTTTTTCCCAGCTGGAAAACATAAAAAGACTTGGGGAGGTGGGGCTTGGTGGCTTATTTGTGTTAGCATGATGAGGCCACACCAGTGGTATCCAAACTCTCACTTCAGCCTGGAATCATCTGTGAGCAAACAGTGTGTGTGTGTGCTCCCTGTGGCATTCCACAGGTACATGGTTCCTGTACAGTGGCAATGTTATCACCAAACCCCTGGCATGTGTCTGTTTAGTGGGACCAGATGCCCTTCTTAGCCTCTGGTGAGATGCGGGACACCAGAGTCAGGTAGGAGAGATGTGCTCAGATCAGTGAATGTTTTGCAGCAGTAAGAGACTTCCCATAGGAAAAAAAGTCTGTGTTATAAACAGTATTCACAGTTTTTCACTCCTCTTTCCAGCTGGGTAAAGGTGAATGGTGTTTACATCTTGGATGTTACCATAAAAGATGATCTGTTTGGGTTCTCTGTGGGAAGAGGGATGAATGTTTTGTACCGTGTTAAAAGGCTGTGGTGCAGCTTGTAGGGATGTGTGAGGACACAGGTACCTTGTCCCTTGATAGGAGCTATCCAGTGAACTCCTTAAGATTCTATTCATCCTCCCCTGTACTGACTCCTGTCTAGTGTGGAGCCCTTGTCAGTTCTGTTTATATTCCTGCTGAGATGTGTTTGGTGTTTTTTTCCTTTCACACATTATTATTAAGGACACTGTTTCAGGAAGCCAATCTCCTACTGCTCTGGCTGCATTTCCCAGACTGTCCTTTTCCATTTTGATCATAATGTGATTGAATTGAGGCAAGGAATATTGCATTTCCTATGCTGAGTGTTGTCTTCTGAGCCATGGGCAGACATCGGATTCCTCTGGGAAGCCGTGTCTGTCTGTGCCCTGTGATTCCTGTGGGTGGTGGGACCGCACAGTCTCCGAAATTGTCAGGTTTTACCGCTCTGCAGATTTGCCTTATTAGAGCAATAAGTACAAATACTGTGTGTGTAGCGAAATGAGGAGAGCTGTGGTGTGAGCGGGAAAGTGACCCAGGGACGGCGCGTCCCGGGGCTGACTCTGGTGTGCGGGGCGCTCGGTGCCCGGTGCGGGGCCGCTGTAAACACGGCGGGGCCGCCAATGGGGCCGGGTGACGTCAGGCCGGGGCGGGCCCGGTGGCGGAGCGGGATCGGGAGCGGGCAGGGCCCGCCCGGCCGCGCCGCCCCGCGCAGACAATGGGAGGCGGCGGCAGCCTCCGCCCGCCCGCAGCCGCACCGGGCCGGCGCTGAGCGCGGGGCGGGGAGCCCGTGGGACGGGCCGGCCTCCCGCCATGAGGGCGGCGCGGGGCCCCGGCGTGGGCTGAGGGCGGCGGCGGGACCGGCGCCACTGCTCTCTGCCCTGCGGCGCGGTCTGGGCGCTCTCCCCCTGCGGAGTGCCCGGGGCAGTGCCGGCCGCCCGGGATTGGGGCTGTGAGAGGGTATCGGTAGCGGCGATGGCTCCGCGGGCGCGCCCCGGGTGACCGGGACGGCCGCCGCTTCCCAGCCGCTGCCTGAGCCTCCGCCCGGGGTGTCTGTCACGGCGCGGGGCGAGCCGGGGGGCGGGCGGCAGCCGCGGACCGGCCGCGATCCGCCGCGGGCTCTGAGGCGGCGCCGGTGCCGCGGCGAGGAGCGGCCCGCCCGTCCCCGCATGCCGGCCCCTGCCCCCCGCAGCCCGCTGCCCACCGCGGCCCCGGCGCTCGGGCTGCGATGCTCGCGGCCGCTGAACGGCGCCCGGGCTCGTTCTCCGCCGCGGCCGGCCGGGCCGCCCCGAGCCCCGGCTATGCCGGCCAGCCTTAGCCCGGCCAGCCTTAGCCCGTCCGCTGCGGCCGCCGGGGCGCGGGGGTGGCACCGCTGAGAGCCGCCGGCGCTGCGACAGGACCCCGGGGCTCCAGTTGGCTGCGAGGATGCGAGAGACGACAAGCAGGTCTGGGGGGAGCCTGCTCTGCCCGCCCCTGCTGCGGGGTCTGCGCCAGATGCTGGCTGGAGCCTCCGCCGATGCCTTGTAGACTCCCAGGTCAGTCCTCTGGTGCCAGGTGTTGTCATTATTTACCTGGAAGCAGGTAGAGGGACTGCAGAGGGGTCCGGTGGATGCGCACGTGTGACAAAGTACTGCTTTCAGTAAGTATTGCAGGATCAAGTGTTGCGCAGTGCTTGTTTGGGTTTAAATCTGCATGCTTCTGTGTTGTGCCTCACCGTGCTGCACTTCCACGATGATTGCACGCCTTGCTGCTCGCTGTGCCCCCCTCGCTGTGCCCCCAGCCGTGGGACGCGGTGCTGTTTTCATGTGCTCGCCCTGCCCTGCTGGTCCTCAGCCCCTCCCGGGTGATGCTGCGATGCAGGCTCGGAGTTGTGAGAGCACTTTAATTGTAGCATCACGTGTGCGGCAGGACACATTACATCGGAGCCGCTCGCAGCCTCGTGTGCTGAGCTGTACGGCACAGAAGGAGGTCGGTAGCCCAGAGCTTCCTGGGGATCTTAGGGATGCTGGAAACACACGCCTGCTCCGCACCACGGTATTGGAAAACTTGTTTTGCAGCGTGCTTTGGCAGAAAGAGCAGGATTGGGAAGAGGACTTCAGGAGACTGTGTGGACTGCTCGCAGTTTAGATGGGGTAAACATGACTGACGTCAGACTTGGTGAAAGCTTCCAGCAAAGCTGAACCTGTTCCAGTGCTTTCAGTTTTCCTATTTATCTAACTTTGCAGCAAGTAGAGGCCATTTTATAGCATGCTGCTCTTCAGTCTGGTGATTTCGGAGTGAGTATTTTTACTCTTGAGGTTGCAGATTTAAGGAGGGAAAACTTGGGTCAGAATTGTTACCATATGCATACATAAATATCATACACAGTACTGTAAGCACAGATACTGCATGTGTGGCATGAGATGCTTTTTTCCTGTCTGTAGTCCTTTAGCATGCAGCCCTAGGAGGAGGAGATCTCCAGGAGCCCTGGGTAGTAGCACTGGGCAGGTGAGCAGCAGCACAGCACATTCTCCCTGGCTGTTGCTCTTGCCTACATCCAAGAGTATTTTCCCTGTACATTTTTCATAGTAGTGGCACCTGTCAGGCTGGTTTCTGACCTGAGATACAGAGACTGACCTTAGGTAGCCAAATTTTTATACAAATTACAAAGCAGCACAAGAAGCGATGTCTTTAGCAGTGTGCCCTACTCTAAAATATATAAAGTACACGTGGCATGTTTAAAAGTTCCCTTTGTTTCCTGAAGCAGCTGTTCCTGGACAGCATAAACATTTTGCCCTCCCTAAGCCCTGGGGAAGAGAAGCCTGAAAAATAGGGCAGCAAGTGCTTTATTGCTGTTGATACAGAGACTGCCACTTGGGGAAGAAGTCAGCCTGAGCAACCCTCTTGCTTCTCTTTTCTAGTAATGGCATGACAAAGTAGAGAAGTACCCAGTTTTGAGGGAGCACTGGGGGTTACAGAGAGGAGCAGAGTGATCCCAGATGGCATGGGGGTAATAGCTGAAGTCCTATAGCACAGGAAGAACTATGGGGAAAGTGTTGACAGTAAGAAATCATGCCTGGGCAGGTGAATTAATGGCTTAAAATCCCTGACAGTACCTGTGTGTGCAGGTCTGGGTGACTTCATCATTCCCACCCATGTCCAGTAGTGTTCATTGCTTGGGTGAAATCATGGAGTTTGTTCAGCTGCTGCTTAGGCTCAGAGTGTACAGAGTGTTTTCATCATCTCATACCTCAGTATTGTGGCATTTCTCACTGATCAAAAGCCCTGGAAGTGACCTGCCTCATTAATATAGATATGCATGCATCCTAGAATAATTATTTTAAATGCTTTCTTTTGCTGGTAGAGACCATGACCTGTAACAACTTACTGCTAAAGAGAGGTTCTCATAAGGGGTGTTGAGGATGTAACGCAGTTTTATTTCAGAAATAGGTGCTCCTGCATCAATGCCACCTCAGGAATCAGCATTAAATGATAAAATTGTTACTGCAGCATGAAAGATGTTCAGGATTTGTGCTGTACAGAAGAATTGAGCAAGATTTTGTAGACCAGTGACAGATGATTTGCAAAATAGAAACAGAGCAGTGGCACTGTGAGTGACGTGGCCTTAGACTGCTTCCATCCCCACCCACAGCTTGTGCTGTATGAGAGAATGTGGTGAGAGAATTCTGGCTTGCTCTGCAAAACAGAAAAATGTCTTCATGCTGCATGGCTTTTTTTACATTGCTCAGCTGTCACACTTGTTCAGTTCAGTCTGTGTGTGCTCATGCAGGGGATGATTTAACACAGAAACTGCTGGTAAAGGAGCAGCACAGGAGAGCCAAAGCCCTCAGAGTGGCTCCTCCACACCAGAGTATCTGAGCACAGTGCTTGGGAACATGCAGGTCCTGCACACCCCTGCTAGCTCAGTGTTCTGTGGGGCAATAATTACATGCTGGGCAGATCCACCCCAGTGGGATGTGCAGGAGGTCATGGACCCTCATCCTTTAATTCTTTTAACCAGTTACTGTCTGTCAGTTTGGTTGGGCAGCATGGTAAAAACATCTGGATGTCCAGGGGAGGGTGTGAAAAAGGAGCAAGTGTTGTTAACACTGTTTGCTGCTGAGAACTGCCCATTAATTTTTCATCTGTATTTTCAGCAGTATTTCCCTGTAATCATTCAGGCTGCACTGCCAAGTCATGTGTGGCACAGACAGTTTCTTGCTGTTTGAAGCTTGCTTGGCAAAAGGACTGAAGATCCTTTGGGATGTGTTCTTGTCTGGTACAGCAGTGTGCAGAGATTAGAAAAGCAGCTCTCTGTGCTTATTTCTTAAAATTGGCCTGTTAGGCAGAGGAGGGCTTGTCCCTTACTGCTGTGCCTTGCTATTCTCTTAGCTCTGTGTCCTGGGCGTTGGGTACCACACAAAGGAAGTGCAGAGCTGATGTTTGATGGAGGTGTGCCTTTACTACCTGTTGTAATAAAGTGTGGGCAGAGGCAGTGCTCTGAGCTGTGCCTGCCCATGGGGGACAGCTCAAAACCAGAAATCCTGCTGTTGGCAGAGGCTCTGGGTTAGGCAGTGGGGAGGGCTGTGCAGAGGCTGTGGGTGAAGTGTTGCAGGTGCTGTGTTTGATCCACCCTGTCAGAGCAGGCTCTGTGCACCAGGAGCTGTTACCAGGCTGCACAAGGCACGTGCTCCTGCAGCCTCCAGTGAAAACTTGGGCACGTAAATGGCTGGCATCTGTTCAGATCCTTACTGAGGAAATTCAGTGTTTATTGGAGAGCACTGAGGGAGAAAATGGAGGTGTGGCTTCCAGAATGCTGGAGATTAAACTAACTCCTCTGCTCCCTGCGTTTTCCACTCTCTGTGCCTGCTGTGGTGGCTTATTGAGCTGTTGGTGCAGGTGTGCTTTAAATTAATGGTGAAGGGTTCTGGGTTAAGAAAACACCACTGGATTAAACCAACCCTGAAAAAAAAAAGGTAACATTAAACAATATCCAGGTTGTCTGTGTGTAACTGTACAGTTATGTTATATATAACTGTAATACAGGCTGTAACTCTGTAAGATGCTGGCTGATATAAACAACCATGTATCCTTAGAGGATTTGTGGCAGAATTGTTCTGCATCTTCAGATGGATCCAGTGCATAACC
>WBNQ01019991.1:0-12198 GCA_013401375.1 Spizella passerina | reverse complement strand
AGCTAGCTATCCATCTATCCATCCTCAGGAGAGTTTTATTTTATATAACTATCGGCAAATGCAATGAGCCTCAGTGCCTGTTCTTTTCCAGTTTCTGGTAATCTAGTAGCTAAAATCAAAGGAAAATAGAGTATTTCAGGTCATTTTATTATAGATCTCTACAATTTAATCAAATAAATTGCATCAAAAACTGCATAAACTCTATTGATTAACTCTCCAGAGATTATAATTGGAGAATAGTGACTGTTTTCATGTGGAGAACTATGTGACAGATAAATTTAGGAAAAAGAAATTCTACTTACATTTATTTCCATTTGTTACAGACTTTTCAGTATCAGACAAAAATAAGTGTTTTCTGTACAGAATCTATTTAGAAATGGCTCTTTCCTGTCTTCATGGTTTGATTAAAATCCTCTGAGTCAAAGAATCATGAAATTATTAACATTATTGGGGGGTGAAACCCCAATATCATTGAGTCCAGCCTTTGATCAAACGTCAGATTGTCAAACCACAGCAAGATGGTTTCATTTAAGTGCCACATCTAGTTTTTTTTGAACTATTCCAATGATGGTCACTCCACCATTTCTCTGGACAGCTTTTTCCAATACTTGACCACCCTTTTAGTGAAGAAATTCTACCTGATATTCAGTCTGAACCTCTCCTGGTGCATCTTGAGGCCATTTCCTCTTGTCTTGTCACTACTGAGACAGACTGACCCCCACCTGGCTAGAACCTCCTTTCTAGTACTTGTAGAGAGTTATAAGGTTTCTCTTGAGCCTCCTTTTCTCCAGGCTAAACACCTCCAGCTCCTTCATATGACTTACTCTTTAGAGCCTTCACCAGCCTTGTTGCCCTACTGGGGACATGCTTAAGTCACTCAATGTCTTTCTTGTAGTGAGGGGCCCAGAGCTGTACACAGGACTTGTGGTGTGGCCTCACCAGAGTCAAGTTCAGAGTGACAATAATTTCTTTAGTCCTGCAGGCCACACTATCGTTGATACAAGCCAGGATGCCACTGTCCTTCTTGGCCACCTGGGTATATGGTGGCTCATGTGGTTGAGGTGGCTGTTGACCAGCAATCACTGCTAGGCCCCTTTCCAGCCACTCTTTGCCCAACCTGTAGCCCTGCAGGGGTTTTTGTGGCTGAAGCACAGGACAAAACATTTTGCTTTACTGAACCTCATACAACTGGCCTTGGTCCATCAATGCAGCCTGTCCAGGTCTTTATGCAGAGCCCTCCTACCCTCCAGGAGATGAAAAATCCCACCCAACTTGGTGACATCTGGAAATATGTGGGTCACCTGGTCATGGAATGATTGGTCAATTAAGATCTGGCTTTCCTAAATCTACAATGGCTCGGCCTGATCCACTGGTTCTCCTGTAGTGATGTGTGATAAGTAATGAAGTGCAGCTTGGCAACTCTTGCACCAGGTCCCTCAGTGGCCTCAAGGGATTCTCATTTGGCCCCATCACCTGGATTGCAGTGAGTCTGTTCTGCTGTCTCTCCCTGTTTACCAGCTCAGGCATCTGGTTGCCCTGAGAATAGCTGGTCTTTCTGTTAAAGACTGAGGCAAAGAAGGAGTTAAATGCCTAAATCTTTTCAACATCCTTGGTTACAATGCTTCCCCCTGAGTCTAATAAAGGATGAAGATTTTTTTGGCCTTCTTTTTGTTGTTAATGTATTTATAAAAACACATTTTATCATCTTTTATCATAGTGCCAAGATAAAATTCTAGCTATGCTCTGGCCTTTCTAAGTTTCTCTCTATGTGACCTACCAACATATTTGTACTGTTCCTGAGTTGACTGCCCTATTTTTCAAAGGTCACAAACTATTTTTTTTTCCCCCTGAGTTCCAGCAAAACCTCCCTGTGCAACCAGCTTGGTCTTCCTCCCTGACAGCTTGTCTTTTGACACATAAGGAAGATCTATTCCTGCACCTTCAAGATTTTCTTCCTAAAGTCTGTCCAGATTTGCTGGACTACTTTTTTTATTAAGTACAGTCTCCCAAAGGATTCTCCTGAACAGGCCAAAGTGTACCCACTGGAAGTCCAAGGTAAAGATTTTGTTGACTCCCTTCCTTACTCCACCACGAATAAAAAATTATCATTTCTTGGTCACTGTGTCTAAGTTGGCATCTCACCACAATATCTTCCACCAGCCCTTTTCTGTTCATAAACAGCAAGTCTAGCTGGGCACTGCCCCAGTAAGCTCTCTCAGCAGCTATGTCAGGAAGTTTTCTTCCAAACACTTCAGGAACCTCTCAGACTGTCTGCTCTCTGCTGTGTTAAGAGGCCATCAGGCATCTGGCAGGTTAAAGCCTGTCACAAGAACAAGAAATGTTAGCCAGCCACCAATGGAATTCTTCATCTGCCTCTTCATCCTGGTTTTAGTTGCCTATAACAAACTACCTCCAATTCTGTGCTTTGTTTGCCTGAAATTGTTCTTAATTTTCTTTGAAACTCTGAATCAGTATTCTTTGTGTTGCAGACCTAATATTTGTTTTCAGTGCATAAAATAAGAAGTAGGGAGACTGGAGGAAACAAGTAAATCCAGTTAAGAAGATGAAAAGAAATACCATACAACAGGCAAGGTGATCACTTTAGAAGTCCAGGATATTTGACAGAAATGGATGAATACATAAAGTTCATAACTAAGTAATTATGCAAATTTACCTGTATTTGAATATTTAACTTGTAAGTAGATGAAAGCATCTTGGCTGTTTGTTTGGCAGCTCAGTTATCTCTATCACTTTTATAGTATTTCGCATTGAAAGAGAATAGCACAGCTATTTGTTGGTGTCTGTATTTAATAGCACAAACAGCAAAAGTTCTCTCTCTACAGAAAGCCCAGAGCTGGCACTAGAGTCACTGCTCAGCTTTTATTTAGATGCCTCATTAATGTGTTTATATTCTTAATTGAAAAGCCTGTAGGGTTTTTTTTGTTGCTTTTATTTGAATTTAGACAATTTTAAAAGTTTTCATATTTTTTTCCAAATATTTCCATCATCATTGGGGTAGAAAGATATTTAGTCAATTTTTATTTCCTCTTATATTATGCCTCAGTCTTGTTGAAATCCATCAACATATCTTAAAATTTTTGCAAAAAAATGAGAATTGCTATCTCTGCTTACAGTTAGGGGAGCCAATAAAGCCCTCAGTGCAACACCATCTTGCTGTGTTTCAAGCTTATATGTCTTTATTTGTACATGTTCACAAGTTCCTCTTCTACTTTTACATGCTTCCTCCCCACCAAAAAACACTGTAAGAAATAATATTTCCAAGACATTATAGAATCCTTTTGCTTTACTATGTGCTTTGAAAATGAATGAAATAGTTAATAATGCTAAACTCTAAAATCTCCTCTCAGTTTCTGCATCACATGAAATAATCCGGACATTTCATGGCTCAGAACTGGCATCTGGCTCTTTACATTCTCAGGCAAATGTCTCTCTGGGCAGCACTTTATCAATTGAATTTCAAAAGCTTCTTTTGCAAGCACATCATCTTTTGGGTTTGCCTTTATTTTTATAGTAAAAGATTAAGCTGTGAAGAGCATTGGAGCTCCCTCTTGGAATCTTCCATGCTACTGCTCATGTCCCATGAGGGAACATACATTTGAGAACGCATTTTGGAAACATGGATTTATGTAAAATTTTATTTTTATTTTAATCCTACGATAACTATTTTTTCCTTCAACGTATATTCAAGTATGTATCATTATGATGATATTAGTAATTTGATGTTCTAAGGAATCATATTAAACAGAAAAAAAAAACCTTAAACTTTCAGATAGCACTGAAAGACCCCATTAACTATGTTTTTAAGTTTGTTTCTAACATTACCTTCAAAAAGAGTTCCATGATACCTTTCCTGGCTGTATGAACCAGTGATGTCACGTATGAGAATAACTGAAATCAGAACTTTTTCTCAACATCAAAATCAAGAAAGAGAATACAATCTCTACTTCATTGGTTTGAGTAATTTTGAATTTGTTTTCATAATCTGATCACAAATGGAACTAAGCTTAACTAAGTGCAATGTTTAACTTGATGCTCTTAATTTTTAGGTTGACATTACAACAGGGTAACTTTTAAGGATCCCTAAGTGTAGTCGTGAAAAATACATTTATCTTCACATGTAAGTGTGAAAGTTAATGTTCAGGTGGAAAGGTTTGGTCATTAAAAAGCTATAGAAAAAATGTTGGAAATTTTATTTTCTGATGAAAATAACATCTAGATTGTTGACCATCAGTTAGATGGTAAGCAGTATGATACTGCCTTTTGTTTCGCATTAACGTCTAAGAGGCACCAAAGAATACAAATGGGAAGGAGGGGGAGGGAGGAGGAGGGAGGGGGAGAGAGAAAGACAGAGAGATTAAGATGAGAATTGAATGATCACTTACTTCTCCAAATATTCTGATGGAATTCTCCTTATTGGTCAATGGAGTTTCAGAGGAAGATCAGTACTTATGATTTATGTCTTATTGCAATTGTAAACATGTACAGTCTTCCACAGACCATACTTTACCCTGATAAGATTTAAACATTTACCTAAAATAATGATTTCAAAGCAGTCTTTCATTTATCTGTTATTGCTGCAGAGTAGGTAGGTAGGTAGAGTGGGTGGAACTCTAGCAGCCTAAATCTTATTAGATACCAGCACCTCAGGGAAAACCATGAAGATTTTGTTAACTATTCTGATTACTCTTAATATTTTGTGCTAACAGCCACTACTCTGAGCTGTGGAAATGTAGAGATGTGTTTGACCTTTTAGTCTGTTAAATGAAATAACATTTATTTCGACATTAATACCTTGTTTCTTTTAGTAGGAAACAGAAATGAGTAGAACAAATTATGATCTCTTCACAATTTTATTGGACTGAACCCTCATGTGCATAATCTCATTTTTATTGCTGCAGCACTTATTGCAAAAAAAAACCAAAAACACAGGCAGACAAACATATACAGAAAGGAAAAAGACAAAGAAAAATACAGAATAATAATATAAATTCTTCCTTACCCTGTAGACAAGTTTTTAAATCTTCTATCTAGCTTCTCTTTCTTTCAGTATCACTCTAGGCAATAATTCTTACAGATATCAACAGACTGGAAAAGTCCATGCAGTGCTTTGACTCTACTGATATACATTTTTTCAACAGAAATTCTAGGCAATTATGAAAGTTGTTCACAACATTTTATGAATAGTTCATTTAAAAAATTTCAGCAGAATTAATTTAAACATATCCTGTGGGACAAATTCACTGCAGGTTTAAATCAATGCAACCTCTTCATGCATATCTTCTTCCAGTGCAGAGGAGTCACACACTACTTGTACGGCAATGACTGTAATAAATTTTGTTTCCTTACCTATGTCTAGATTCAAAACATCTAAACTCATAGTTTTAAGGAACAATCAAAGGATATGTATTTAAAGCTAGGAATTTATTGATAGTATAACTGAAATATTAGCAGTCTCACCAACTTAGTCTGTATCTAATTATTGTAGGTGTTCTTGTTGTGGCCAGGACAGGGATAAATTTTTGCAGTAGTCAGGAGGGTCATGGCTAGGACACAGAGGTTATTCTACTTGAACTCACATCATTTTTTAAGGATGCAAGAAGAGATGGCTTCTAGGTTGGTGTAGAGGGGCTGAAGGAGAGGTCAGGTATTGCCTGTTCTTGGGTGGTTTCTGTGGGAATGATTTGCCTCTTGTACCCTCTGTGTTTAGTATTGTTGCTATCACTGTTTGTTTTCTTGTCTCATTGCTGCTTCCACTAAATTGTTTTTCTCTCGACCTGTGATCTTTACCTTCCTTAACTCCACTTCTCCTCTCCATCCCGATGCGGTGAGCATGAAGAAGGTGAGGGGGAAGTGAGCAAGTGGCACATGGTTTGGAGTCTCAGTGGGAGCACTAAATGGGAGAGTAGCCTTCCTAAACCATGACAGCAGGAAAGAAACAATACTTTTATGCAGAACATCCTTCAGTGCTACCAGAGGTAGAACTGTCATATGTGCACTTCCAAGCTTCTACTCTACTGCCTGGTGGTGGGCTTACTATTCACCTTCTGTTTCCGGGTCATAAGGCTGGTGTTTTCATTCCCATGGTGGTAGGGATGTTATGGTTGGGTTTCCACCTTTGATGCTCTTCACTGGAAAAGATGGCTTCTAGGTTGGTGTAGAGGGGCTGAAGGAGAGGTCAGGTATTGCCTGTTCTTGGGTGGTTTCTGTGGCAATGATTTGCCTCTTGCACTCTCTGTCTTTAGTATTGTTGTTGTCACTGTTTGTTTTCTTGTCTCATTGCTGCTTCCACTAAATTGTTTTTCTCTTGACCTGTGGTCTTTACCCTCCTTAACTCCACAANAATGGCCCCGAGGGCCGGGAGAAGTAGGGTTTTAAAGAAAGGGGGGGCGTACAAGGGAGGGATCCACATTGAGCCAATGGGGAAAAGTGAAGGGAGGAACTTAACATAACTGACATACAGAGGAACCCAATAAATACAAAGTAAAGGAGGGGCCCTGGGACCACAGCCAACCACAACCCCCAGAGAGAAGGTTCTCGAAAGCTAGGAGGGGTGGGGTGTGATTGACTGGGCCCAGGGAGGAGGAAAAGTTTACTTATTAGGAGATATGAGAGAGGAGAAATTACATAACTTAGATAACTGACAAAACCAAGGGCAGGGGTAAGCATAGCAACACAACTGACAGTAGGGCTAAGGCGGGAAAACCGGGGAGGGCAGAACCATTTACATGGAACAGGGGAAAACAATACATAAAATGGGGGAGTAATACAAGAAACTTAACAACACACTACAACAGGAGATAATACAGCGTTAGTGTATAGAGTTGAGAACTTCTTCCTCCTTTAACTACTCATGCTTATTTTTACAGGTCTGCTGACATACTTTTACACCTTGTGTTTGTCTACAGCTTCCTATTGCACCCAGTTTTACTTTATATGGTGGCTTTTACTGGTGTTTAGCCAAGAACCAGTGTAGCTTTGTGTTTGATATTCTTTAACTGACATCTGCTGAGTCGTTGATAGCTGTGAGTCTCTTGTTACAGGGCCTTACCATCCCCTGTCCTCACAAGGCAGTGCTCTTCTAGGACCATTCTCTGTCTCCACTTCTCAACGCCTGTGTTGTCACACCAGGTCTACTTTTCCCTGTAGATTTCAAAAATCATGCTAAAACAAAGATAAACAAATTAGCCATAGTCTCCCAGTTAGTTACAAAAATTGCACTTATATCTAAACCATGTCACCAAGGTAGGTCAAGAAAAGGTAAGAGAAAACAAACTTTACAAGCCCAAGTCTTGAGGCTGCACAAATTCAGTTCAATGTCTTCCCCATATTGCTAGCCATGGCAATACCATGCAACAGCGAAACAAAGAGGACATAAAAGTACCCAAAATTTTAAGAGAATAGGAAGTCACTGAGCAAGCAGAGAAACATGCCATGAAACTCCTACAAAGTGTTCACTATGTCCCTCAAAATTTCCCAGAGGCCTTTCACATTTAATGAATATGTTTCATTCTTTACAATACTAAGAAGATAGAATAATGCAATAATAAAAAGAAGTAAAGAACTATTGAACAGATTGTTTTAATCCATAAGTATTTCTTAACTACCCTCCTGTCTCTATCAAGGACTCAAGAGCACCTTTGTCATTGTCTTATCTGTGTCAAGAGACAGCCTTTACAAATCAATTTTGGAGATACTTTTTCCCGCCCAGATTAAATAAATATTTGAAAAGTGTTTTTTTTAGAGACAACAAAAAATATATTATTTCTGAAGAGTCTGGCCATCTTTAAAAATGGTGTCAAGTTTTCTACATTGTTTTATAATGTGAATTTTCAAATCTTTGAGGGAAAATAAAAGCAATTTGGTATGAGGATGTTCTTTAAAGTCTGACTTCTCCCATGCCGTTGGAAAAGATACCTCTCAGTGCCTTTTGCTGCAGTGGTTTTCTTTGATATGATAATTTGGTCATTAGAGTTGAATCACATAATATTTACTGTCTGAAAAAAAAAAGGAAAAAATAAGGAAGAAACACATTTCAATCACAAGTTGTCAATGGCATATCATTTGCACATTTGATAAACGTTGCGGTTGAGCTCACAAACTGAATTTATGTATGACAATAAAGTTAAGTATATACTGAATATATATGTTCTGTATTTGTGAAATAAAGAAAATTAGGCAAAACACATCTCTATGCACTAGTGGGTGCCAATTTCAGAGGCATGAAGCCTCATTTCTTCTTTTTCTTTAGAGGTCAATTAATATAGAGCTATTCCATATAGAATGAAGTGATTTCTAAAAAAAAATCAAAACCAAAAAAAATTGAGGTTTTACCAAAATACATATAACTTTATGGATAGGTCATTATAATGGAAGAGACAGATCCTGATCCTCTGAGATAAAGAAGGTAATTGAACCTGTCTCTTTATACAAGCAGTGTAATCACTGAAATGCAAAGGAACTGATGAAAGAGAATATGAGGGGATTAGGAAGAAAATTATACCTCCTCCTCTTTGGACTGAATTCATAAGACATGTCCATCAATTTTGAAAGAAGTTAGTTAACTAAAATCTGGAAAAGGGTCGTGTGTCTTGTAGGACTAAAAAGCTCAGAGGTACACTACTGCTACCTCTACCTAAGACTGATGTTTTCACTTCTACTCTTGTTTCCTCAAGAGTAGATCCGTCAATTCCTTACTCAGAATATTAGATCCCACTCTAGCTGAATATGTTTCTCTGTGTCTCTCTATTATAAACCAAAATTAATAATTTGACTTTTATGAAAAGCATTCATTACTAGTGATAGACTTAATAAAATAAATACTCAAAATATGTTCTTTGTTGTTCACAGCCTGATAAATCTGACTTAAAATTTCAGCTCAGAATTTTGTGCATAAGCATTTATGATATTTACTCTGTTGACACCACAGAATGCCAGCACGCCAGTTGTGGCAAACAATGGAAAAAAAAAAGCCATAGTCTAATAGTATCATGGAATATCCTGAACTGGAAGGCAGCCACTAGGATTATCAAGGGCTGTTCCTGTCTCAGCACAGGACAACCCCAAAAATCACAGGATATGCCTGAGCGCATTTCCCGAATCTTTCTTGAACTCTGTTAAGTTTAATGCTGTGGCCACTTCCCTGGGGAACCTGTTCCAGTGCTCAACCGCCCTCCAGGTGAAGAACTTTTTCCTAATATATAATCTAAACTTCCCCTGAGAGAACTCCATGCAGTTCCCTCAGGTCCTGTCACTGGTCACAATAGAAAAGAGATCAGCATCTGCTCCCCCCACCTCCCTCTGTGAGCAAACTGTAGACTGGGATAGCATCTTTCTTGTCTCCTTCAGGCTGAACAAACCAGGTGCTTCCTATATGGTTTCCCCTCAAGACCCTTCACTACACTCAAAAATCTCTTTTGGATGCCCTCTAGTAACTTTCTATCCTACTTGCAATGCAGAGCCCAAAACTGCCCCCAGCACTCAGGTGAGGCTGCCCCAGTGCAGAGCAGAGTGGGACAATCCGCCCCCTTGCCTGGTGGGCAATGCTGTGCCAGATGCACCCCAGAACACATCTGGCCCTCTTTGCTGCCAGGACACACTCGATTTGTCATCAATGAGGACCCGCAGGTCCCTTTCCACTGCACTGCTTTCCAGCATATCACCACCCAATCTATACAGGCATCCAGGAATGGCCCATTCCAGGTACAGGATCTGGCACTTGTCTTCACTAAACATCATACAATTGCCCATTGCTCAGACACGTAATTTGTCAAGGTCTCTCTACAGGACCCCTCTGCTTTCAAAGGAGTCAACAGCTACTCCCAATTTAGTATTATCATAAAACTTGCTTAGTATCCCTTCCAGTCCTGCATCCAGATCATTTACAAAGATGTTGAAAAGCCCAGGGCCGAGCATGGAGTCCTACGGAACCCCACTAGTGACAGGTGTCTAATGATAACCTAAGTGCAAGGACTTACTTAACTTTGGTTCATATTGTTGTATTTGGGAGTAAAATACGCTCCATTTTATTGCCAGCTATTTGATTATGCAGAGAAAATATTCATCTAAATTACCTGCCCAGCTACTTATTCTGTTAAAGAACTACTACGACTGCTTACAGTGATTAAAGGCATGAAGAACATTCTAAAGGAGAAGTGACCGCTGGACCTGAGAAGCTAAAAAGGTAAAAAGAATTAAATTAATTCAGAAAACTTAGTTTGTGCAATAGTGCTATGTCAGTGCTTTCTTATTCTTGTTAAATGGTAAGAACAACATAACTCTTTGGAGTCCCTAGTTGGCATTCTTAATGGTGAGACTTGATGCATTCCAATGAGGTTTGATGTCTTAGTAGTTCCTTGGGCAATTTACTATTGGTTTAAAAGCTGTCAGTGAATAGATATTCTCTGAGTACAGTACTTGACTGGCGCTGAGGGTTTTGCATTACCAGAGAAAAATTGTAGCCTTGTTCAAAATTATAATGAAAATCTCTTTCAATATAAAGTTCCACAGAAGAAAATCTAGCTAATCTAGATTAAAATCTGTTTTTCTTTACAGCCCTGTAATGAGAGGAATATATGTTTTCATAGGAATCAAAGCTTGCTTCAGAATAATAGCTGACTGCTCCTCCCTGCCATTAGCACATTTCCTGGAACAAATTTCATCCTTACATCATTACTAGGTAGATGAGACTATGACTTACACATTATTGCTGTCATTAGATATATTTTTACTTCTAGGAAGTTTTTACACAGTGTCCTCTTGTTATATTGTTGTTAATCATTTACTTTAAACAGCTATCTAAGTAATTTCAACTTTTCTTGTACCCTTCACTTCACCTTTTTAAACTATGTGAAGAAGTCTGAGAGCCTCATTGCCTGAAAAGATTTTAAAACTAAATTATTTTAATCTTTTTTAACTTTACTGAGTTTGTACTTTGACATTTATATTTCTGCATCTAATTATGATACAGAAATTGCTCTATATGGAACTCCGATACACAGATTGCTAGAAATCTGTTTCAATTTTAAAACTTTATAAACAATTAAAGGTTTTCACTCTCTTCTTCTTAAACTTTGTTTTTGCTTATGTAGCTCGCTTTTCAAAATGTAGTTTTAGACATTGTCCCATGGCTCATGTTGTACAACAAAACCTTTATTGCAAATGTGATACACTTCAATTATAAAATACACTTTTATGTAGACTGGGTTAAAACCATTATCCAGTATTTATTTGGTAAAGCACAAATTATAATGAAATTATTTCTTGAACATAATCTAATCAATTAATTAGTTTAAATATGACTAATTTAAACCTGCAAAATCAACCCCAATGAGGAGGTGGAGACATGAGGAGTAGATACACAGGTGGCTCATTCCAGTCCTCTAGTTTCAGGAGTTAGGCAATATTATCTCATTATGTTACATATCTTAAAATTCAAACAGTCACTGACAAGTTCTGGGCTTGCCTCTGATATCTCCATGTCCTTTGAGTTATCCTTTCAGACAGAGTTCAGTGTTAAAATGCTTCTTTTTCAAACTTAAATGTCATAAATATTCATGCACAAGTTTTATTTAATTGATTGAACAATCCTATTACAGTTATTAAGACTAATGCCTGAATCCATTAAAACACATGTACAAGACTCTGCAGGACCAGGGCATTCATTGCTGCATGTTTCTAATAGAGAATAAAATAAACTCTGATGAATATATGGTATGTAACAAAGTATACAAATTGCTTCTCTACTCAGTTTGATAAATTCTAAACAATTTACTTTTAATCAGCTCTGAAATACTGATGTGATATGTTGCATGGGAATTGTAATTTGATAAATGGGTATATTTTAGGTTCCATATTGAGTCCAGATGGTTACAGATTCCTTAATATATCCATCCATGTGGCATTTGCACATTTGTGTATCTCAGTCTTCCTCTCATTTTTGTTTAATGATGGATTGAATCCAAACAATGCAAGATGTTCTTCAGCATGCTAAGCTTCTGTTAAGTGGACTGATAGTGAGATTGTTCTGCACAGGATCCTCTTTTATTCAGCATACTCTATTCCAAGACAATCAATCTCTATTTTATCAATAACATTTCATGTATAGGGAAATGATAGCACAAAGAGCCTCCCCAATTATCCATGAAGGAGACTAACTTGACAGTTGTGTGCAACATCCTT